>WOGR01009514.1:0-11315 GCA_015342045.1 Leptinotarsa lineolata | reverse complement strand
TCACTGTAGTGTCTTCTACATTAATATTTATTGCTCTACTAGAGAGCATCTTTAGTATCCAGTCTCCTACTACAATGGGTACATTCCTGGAGTTGAGTTGCTGGGTAATTGTTGGAAAAGTTGTTTTATCAAACGCTCTCTCGATATCTATGAATATACCCAGGGTGAACTCTTTGTTGTCCAATGATCTTTCGATTCTGCCAACCACATGGTAAAGGGTCGAGTCAGTAGACCTTCACGGCGTATATGCATGCTGATTTGGATGAAGTGGATTGTGAACTAGCATTTCACTTCCCCCTAGCACGGGAGAGCGCATAATCGATGTAATAATTTTCCAATACTTTCATGTCTTTGGAGTATTCTAATCCCACTCTATATTTTTTATCGATGAGATGCCATTAAACTATGAACTTCATGCCTATATCCATATAAATTATGTGAGAATCCAATTTTTCAATATTGAGGACTTGATTTGAAAAAACACTTCGGCCCTTACACGCGCTTCTGACCTACTTTATACTGTCCTATCCAGATTCGTAAATCTAAACCCAAGGCCGCCTCCCGCAATAATTCCTGAGTAAATTATTAATCGCTGACAAGATAACCGATACAAATTGACAGTTAATTGACTGCCTATTGTTTTCATCCTTGTCAATACATGTAACGAGTAGGAGTAGGGCTTGCATTAATTGAACGTTAAAGTGCTTGTTCCGATGGTAAAGAAACAACTGTTTTGCGATGCGGATAAATGCGGTAGCGGCAGAAGTTGTTTACTAGCATATGCGATTCAAGATGTAGCGGAATATCGAATTAGGAAATTGAATCAAGGTTTATTGGTGCAGATATGCTTTTCAAGAGTATGTCGAGACGGAAGATTGGTATTTTCAGTTCGTTTTTCTGAGAGAGTCAGGATTTGTATTCAATTCACAAAATTCACACTTGAGTTTTTTTCAAGACAGTGGCGAAATATTGTAGGATGTATTTTTGAACGGGTCAACTCAAAAAATTGAAATTTGGGATAATGAAATTAATGCATGAATACTTCATCTTGAAGTGGAATTGAAAGATGAAACTTTCAAGATGGCAACTGGGTGCCATCACCAACCCTCACGTTTTTCGGGAAACACATACCCAATATCCAGAAAAAAATTTACGTTTGGGCAGGAATATTGGGGAACCATATTGTAGGACCTCTATTTATTGATCAAAATTTAACTGTATTTGAATATGCTGAAAACTACTGTTGGCCCTCTCATCACCGAAATCATCGAAGCGAATCCTAATGAATTTGATATGGATATTGTATTTCAACAATATGGAGCACCACCACATTACTCCAGACAAGTAAGAAACTATTTGGATACTACTTTTCCCAGTCGTTGGATTGGACGTCGAGGTCCTACAGAATGGCCCACTCGCCAGATTTTACACCTTTGGACTTTATTTCATGGGGCTATTTGAAGCAAAAGGTGTACGAAACTGAACCTGCTCCAATATTGGATATACGCCAGAGAATAATAAATATTTCTAGAGATATTGATGTTACTGTGTTCGAAAATGTTCGGCGTGAATTATCAAGAAGTTCCATTTAATTTTTTTCCCAGATGGCGCCCAGTGGCCATCTTGAAAGTTTCATCTGTCAATTTCACTTCAAAATAAAGTATTCGCGAATCAATTTCATTATCCCAAATTTCAATTTTTTGAGTTGACCCGTTCAAAAAATAAAAGGGGGGAGCAATAAAGAAAAGCACTGTAAAAATAATTATTGGGAAAGAAAGGTTTTGACTTTCTACTTCTCCATCTCTCCATCTTCCGAAGAATCAATTTCAAATTAAACTCTGTATATTATAAAGATGAGTAGATCATGCAAAAAACTAACTTTCAGACACAAACTGGAAGAAAAAGCCTTCTTGAAACAACTACTTTCATATCAACATTGAATTTTACAAGAACACTTTTTCCTATTCATTTTGTATTAGAAACATTTATTATGGAACTGAATCATTCATCATTCACATGAATGCCACACAATATAATTCATGAAAGAGGTGAAATTTCACTTACATGGAACAAAAATCAATCCCTCCAAAAAATTTAACCCTTTCAATATAAATAACTAGTTTCAAAAAAATTAAGTTAGTTTAAGTTTTCCTTTGTTTCCCAAAAATCAATCTCTCCAGAAAATATACCCCATTCAATTCAAAGTTTAACATGTTATCTTTCTTAATAGAATAATTCGTTTTTTACTTTAAAATAATAATTTAATTTGGAATGAAAGATGTCGATCGTAGAAGAAATGTGCAAAAAACGTCTTTGTTGCACTCAGTATGGTTACAGCTCTCGAGCTGTAAACTTCATGCATCGTGCCACAAAGATACACTTTTTGCATCAGTTACACAAATAATTTAATCGAGTGATATAACTTTTACTGATATTATGAAGATCACCGAAAAAGATCCTCGTTCCTTCAACGTCACTGACACCTCACAAGCATCTCCTGCTGCATCAGCGAGCAACTTCTTGTAAGAGGTCAATGGAATTAACAAGGAAAGCAGCACTCCAAATAGTATTCCATCTCTTGCGAAAGTTCAGCAAGCTTCGCGTAGGAAGCGACACATCGATTTATTCGACTGCAGAAATGAGAAATAGCATTTCGCATTCAGACTAATGCCCTTAATGCCAAAAATTGCTTTCGGCGCCAGTTATGGACACCGACTGAGCGAATGAGTCTGGACCGAATCGAAGGCGATCGAAATTTCGGAGATTATACTTTGAGAATTCTAAAAGTTCGAGCGAAGCACTTGCGACTCGTCCGATGAAAACAAAGACGTTTCGGATGAACACTTTAGAATGAAAGCGTCGATAAGCCGGAAAGATAATTCTGGCTCATTGGACCGAATAAAAGAGTTTCAGAAACTCTGCTATTCTTTGCTAAGTTGAGAGGAACATTTTCAAATTGATTTCGAGATTGGGATGTCAACATCTCTTGATTATTCTCCAAAAGTGACTCTCCATCGAAATAGTTTCAATAACCCATATTAATTAAAAATTTATCACTTGAATACATCGGTAGAGCTATTTCCTACCTAGATCAAGCTTGATATCGGTGAAAATTTCTATAAAGTATAACCTTTTTTATTATGATACAAATTTGCCCAGAATACCCGTGAAAGAATTTTGAAGAAAATATTGTATTAGTTGAGAGATAATACTAGACCGATATGCGAGGGCAAGGAATTGAGGAATCGAAAGTGTTTACTCTTTGCCTACGAAGTTCTTCATTGTAATCCTCAAAATAAATAGGTCAGTTTGGTTTCTACAATCTACTGTTTCTTTTAAACTTTTTCAAAGAGTTATTTACTAGTGCTTGATTTTCAGGAACTGGATGAATCTTTGAAAATTTTTGCTTCATTCTTTTCAATTCCTTACCTCTGACACTCAGAATATAGTCGAAGAATTAACTATAAACAAACATACATTTTTTGATAATCTTCTATTTCTTTGCTAGTCTGGGATATTGGTGAAAGCTAAAGAAAACACATTTTGTATCCATAATTATTGCCTGGTTCTCTGAAACAATTTCTTTTGGATTTACCAGTCATTTCGGAGAGCTGGCTTTCAAATTCATGTAAAAGAATATTATAACAGATATATGTAAATTTTTTCCTAGAGTTTGACTTTCGAGTTATCGAACCGGGATGTCACTCTCTCGTACTCCGGCATCAATATAATTTCCCATATATCTGACATAATCTGTCAAATGACATGTCGTCAGCCTACCTAATCAGCTGTTAACTTCTCGATCAGTGATAGCAAATTCGAAATTTTGAATCTTTCCATACGATTTGTGATATGTTGAAGGAATTCTAAAAAAATGAAATGATAAGTATTCCCTAAAAGCATCTAGAGCTAGAGCATATCAGGTTATCTATTTGGCCCTTCTGAAGGACCACATCTGCCTACTTACCGGTTTGGATAATGGATAAACCAACTAGTTTTTACGTTTCAGCAATATAAGGTGCATCCTCAATATGACATGCTGGTTCAGAAGTGAAAGCGACGAAATGTACCGGCACTGGTCAACAGAAGAGATCCGATCCTGCTCCACGACTACACCCGTCCGCACGTTTTATAAATCATCGTCCGAAACTACACTTTATTGTGTAGAGACTGACCCATCACAAACAGTGCGTGGGATGACAGAAAAACTAGGCTTCAGCTCCCATGTGGATTTTGATGGTTTAAAACGTATTGGAAAGGTTAAGAAGCTCGAAAAATGGGTGCTCCACGATTTGAACAATTGACAGAAATGATTACGTTTCAGATTTGTTTTTCATTGCTTTCACGAAACCAAAACGATCCTTTTTTGGATGGGATCGTCACGTGTGGATCCTCTACGACAAAAGAAGAAGTTCAGGATAGCGGTTAGATATCGATGAGCTACCCAGACACTTCTCAAAGAAGGCGAAAATTCATCAAAACAGACCATGAATGTATGGTGGTCAGCGGCTGTTATGATTCTCTACATCTATTGCAACCGGGCGAAATCATCACAGCAGAGTCTTATTCTGAGAAAATCATTGGAATGTACGAAAAATTGCGTCAGCACCAGCCGGCACTGGTCAATAGAAGAGGTCCGATCCTTCTTCACGACAACGCCAACCCACACGTTTCATAGATCACTGTCCGAAAATCAAACGAATTGATTGTCGAAGTTCTGCCTCACCCACCATACTCCCCAGACCTCTCGCCAACCGACTATCATCTTTTCAAGGACTTCGATAACTTTCTTACCGGTAGAACCTTCGCCAATCAGGACCAGGCAAAAATGGCCTTCGGCGACTTCATCGAGTCCCGATCACACAATTTTTATGCTGACGGATTTTATCAAATTTTAGTACGTTGGCAAAAGTGTACTGATTCAAATGGAGATCATTTCAATTAATAATAATAATAATAAGGTTTATTCACAGTAATTAACATAATTATACATGAAAAAAAATCATTCAAAAATACAGTAACTCAATAAAATAGGATAAGTGGTGAATAAACACGGAAAAAAACACAGAAATAGCTGCAAAAGCTACTTGTATATGTGTATATGAAAGCAGAAACAAAGTAAGTTTAATATAAGAATACAAGTAAGTCGAAATTATAATTATGGTGAAATCTGGAGTTTGACATAATCGATAAAAAAATGTAATATCTAACACTTAAGTACCTTTGCATCAAAACAACCACGATACTATTAATCACATTCTAATTCAAAGGTTTTTTCTCAAATCAGTTATATTTAAGTCAAAATCCGGTTCATTTTACATTTTTGGGGTAACGTCATTTAATGCCGGATAACACGATATATAAACACAGATACTTAAATTCAATTATGATAGGTGTCATTCAGTTTTTTTTCTCTCTATAGTTTTTGCTTGAAAACTGTATTGATTATGGATCTATTGCTGACAATCCAGTTTTTATTTTTATTTTTTGAATCACCTATCAACAGATATATTCTTTAGCTCATTTTATAACAAGCAGTTCTTCTGGCTTTGTAAGAATGTTCATGAGGGGTGAATTGAGTTTTATTAGCTTTAACATAAAGTAAATTTCATTAACAAATATTTGTCTCACATCTCTACATTGAGATTCATTCACTATTATCGGTAATTGATAATACCAATATACCGTGGTAGATTTCCACTCCTAATGCAATTCAAGTATTCTACAATTCACCGCCCCTCCACGTTGACGAACGATGATATCATTCCGGTCTTGCTGAACAGATTCCGAGTCTACCGACAAAACCATAGTACAGTGAACTACACCACTGCAAAGTCGAGGATAGTCTCTCGAGTTACCCAGTGACCAAGTTTGACGTTAGTGTTCTCACCGTGCTAAGTTTTGAGTGCTCGCGGTACATAATGTCTGCAGTCGTAGCGAACAAAGAAGACAAAAAACCGATTTATAAGGATTATGTGAGTTTTCTTGGAAACTATAAACAAGGAAAGAAAGCCGGGGATGGCGAGAAGGGAGTCCTTTGTTCTCCACCGTCTAATAATTCATCAACAAGCATTAATTCCGATTTAAACGAAATGCCTACGAGAAGTTTCAAACAGTACCTTGAGAATTATAATAACAAAAAGTATAATCCAATTCAAACCGATTTCAAGAAGAAACCGAGCCCTAATGCAGAAGGAAAGACTGTAAAAACTGAGGTTTTTATAGAAATCAACAACGAACAAAATTCAAAACCACAAATATCCAAAACCGTTGAACTGAATATCGACGGAATACATGCCAAAAATGTTAGTTCATGTAAAAAAGTTTTCACAGAAGAGTCCCAGGAGAATATCGAAAAACATATATTGCAGTTTGAAACAAGCGCTGAATCATTACAAGGAAAAGTTTGTGTCGAAGAAAAGCCTCAGAAAAAAATTGAAAACAACGTTTCTTTAAGAGAAATAAAAAAACACCCTCTGAAAAAGACACCTAGCATTACTGAGAAATCTAAGCTTTTCGAAAAAAATGCTGCAAATAACAGAACAGGTTACAAAGTCGAACCAGCAATCAAAGCAACTGCACCAGTGAAAAATGTGTGCCTATCCCCCAAACCAGTTTTCAACAAAGGAATAACTCCTCAAATACCGAACAATGATAGTAATGTTAAACAAAAGCCATTTAGAAATGACTTGGTTTATTCCACACCGACGTCAACTAAATGTGAACAGAATCAATTCCAGACAGAAATGTCTATCACAGATACAGCGTCACCATTACCTTCAGAAATAATTTCTTCTGGTACTCCACCCCCGAAAAATGTTTCATGTGGTATTCCTCCTCCACCTCCCCCACCACCAGCTGCCAACTTGTCTCCTCAAAAATTGAAAGCTTCTCCCAAACCTTTTTCCAATTCAAGGGCTCCACCAAATGTTTATAGTACCATGCCAAAGCTGCATAATACTAGACAACCTGACACAACGGACGGAAGTACAGCCCCTACATTGGATAAGAATGATCCCAGGGTGAAAAAATTGGTGTATGGTGCCTTGAGGGAAATGTATGGATCCTACCACGATAAAGCAAACGATTATTTGGCTACTCTTCCTAAAAATAGAGTGAAGAAAAACAATGGGCTAGACAGCATCATAAATAGTATTGCGTAAGTAAATGTATTATGTTCTTAACTAGTTATCTACATGAATAAACGAACAAATAGAGAAAGTGTGACGACAGCGGAAGAATCTAATGGGTTTTGAGATCAATGAAATCATAGGATGACAAATATTTTTCTCTGAATTCACTCACTCTTCTTTACAGGGCAGGATCAATAAAATTGTATTGGCTTGTAATTTGTTGATGAGGATCAATTTATCCTAAACAATTTTTAAAGCTACAAAGCTAGTATAACTCAAATCGAAAAGGTACCACTTTGTTTACTAACTGACTCGATTTATAAAGAAAACATTCCACAACGACGTTCAAGGCCTACCAATTCTCAGAAAATTGGAGTGCCATCACAAAAATTCGAGACTAAAAAAGGGGATACTGATAAATAAATCAAAATATAGTCGGGTTTATAGGTTCGTTTTATTCATAAATCTCACCTCCGAAACCGAAAATTAGGATCAAAAAGTAATGAGGCAACTTTTAAAGAAGAAAATGCAGAATTTTTTTTCAAGTATTTCAAAAATTATTTGATACACCTGCAATCCGAGAAAGTATCCTCAGAGGGCAGAAAACTTACTGAAAAAAATTCACCCCCTGGAACTGTTCCGATAATATTTATAATTTTTGTTTAGAGTTGAAAATCGAGCTTGAAAAATGTAAATTTTACCTCTATTTTACTATGCTTCTGTTGATTTTTGCTAATTGTGAGTTAATTTTTGAATAAAAGCCCTGAAATTATTTCACTTTTCAAAACCACAGTTTAAATAGCATACACAAAATCAAAAAAAAGAAATATTTTTTCCAAGTAATCTTATTATTTCGTTTTCTTATTGCTATATTACCATATTTCTTCAATTTTCAACGCATATTGTTCAAAAAATTATTGTAATACATATTTCAAAATAAATTAAAAAATTAGGGATTTAATCGTTGATAAAAATAATGATTTTTATAAAGCATCATTTTTCAATTTATTAACTTTTCGAATAATAAAATGATTCTTCAATATATATTAATATTTAGGGATAATTTTTTCAAAATCATTATTTATAGTGTTCCTCCACTTCAATAAATTTTTAATAATTTTTATTTGTTTATTGGATAAAAAATTTATTATAAACAAATTGTGTATTTCAAATAATGTTCACTTGAAAATCGAACATAGAAGTCTGATCTTGTCTGATTCAATTGACGCGTGCGTGACCTTCACTACCTTGAAAAGTTTCAGAGCTCAACTGTTCCATCGTAATTGAAATGATAAATATTGCCGGTACAGTTTCCGGAAGGTAGGATTTTCTAGGGATACTTCTTTCTCTTTCCTGTGCTAGCGATCGCATTATAAAACGTAAAACCTCGTTAATCTTTAGCTTGCACACGTTTCTACTTCTGAAGGTTGTCGATTGTACGGTAGAGACGGTTGGTTAACGAAGAAAATAGATTTCAAACATATTTAAACAGATAAATCTTTCAGGTTTTCATTTGAATTTTTCAAACAATTTTTGAGATATTTGCAAAAACCTAACCATTTTTCACTCAATTATTTATAACTTTAGCATTATTTGTTGGCCCTTCTTCAAAATTGTCATAAAGTTTTCAGATACCATTCCAAATCGAATGACATCTTGATCAGAATTTTCATTTTGGGGTCAAGCATTTGAAGAAATGGCACCTAAAACCCAGACTAAATGATTTTGAATTTGAAAATTGTATTGTATGAAAGATTCAGACTCAAAAATATAGACAAGAACAGTTCGCTTAGGATTTATTAGTGAATATGCATTAGAAAGTGATTACTTAATTGACGTATTCACTGAATACTACCAACTTGAGACATTTTGAGTTGGTCATAAGTGAAATGTCAAAAATATACAAACAAAAATGCAATAAAAATAAATTGAAATAGTCAAGATAGGTGATAGAAAAAAACAAGTATCTCAAGACGTTTCGATCTGGATACTAACAATCTAACCAGTCCAAACATCCATTATACAGGGTGACAATTTGAAAAATTCACAATGGCTGTGTCTGAGCAACCGAAGAAAATATAAGAAATCACCGAAAACTTCCAAAATAGGAAGGGCAAAACAAAATAATGCAATAGCTAACTGTTTTCACTTACCCCCTCGCCCCCAGCCACCCCAACTTTATAGTCTTAAATGGCAACCCTCTACTTGTGATACCTTACCTAAATCTGAGTAAATGCTCTTCAATGCTACCTTAGGAAGCTGCATTCGATGTAATAATTTTTGGTTTATTAAATAGAACACTATTTATCAAAATTAAAATTTTATTTTTTATTGTTAATATGAGATTTGTTTGAAATTATTTCCATTCTTCGCAAGATAATAATAGAGTCTATGTCTTCTTTCAAAATTTTAACGTACTTCAGCAAATGTTTCCCTGGAAATAACTCGACATTCTTGGATAATTCTCTCCTTCAGTTCCTCTATTTAGTCAGGTTGCGTTTTAAAAACGACAGTTTTAGGCGGCTTCAGAGAAAGAAATCAAGAGGAGATATGTCCGTAGATCTAGGAGGCCATTCAATAGGACCTCTTCTTCCAATACATTGATTAGCATAATTATTATCTAACCATTGTCTAACTGGAACTACATGCTTGGGAGGTGCCCGATCCTTCCGAAAGTGAAACAAATTTTTTTCTAAAGATGAATTGCTGTGTACGTCTCTCTGATTCTCTAAATCAAGAACCACCCGAGGTTCTATAGATCTTTCTAGCATATGAGCATACATTTTGTCATTCAACTTTCCTTCTTCAAATAATGGACCAATAATTGCATCTCCCAATATACCAGCCAAAACATGAACTTTTTCGGGGTATTGCGTATGCCTTTCTATAAATAGTCGTGGGTTCTCGTCAATCCAGTAACGACAGTTTTGTTTATTTGTGTGCCCATTCAATTAAAAGGTGCACTCGTCACTAAAGCAAATATTTTTGATGAGCCGAGTTTCTGCGATAATTCCAGCTGTCATACATAATTCAATTCAATTTTTTTGTTACTTTTACTTATCAACTAAGTCAAATTTTTTTCAGGCCCAAATAAACAAAAATAGAACAGGTGTAAAATATTTAAAATCCTAATACTAATACTACCATCGTTTTTAAACATTTCTGAATTTAATAATAAAAAATGAAATTTTAATTCAAATATATAGTGTTTTATTTGAAAAACCAAAACTTACTACATCAAATGTAGCTTTGTAGGGTACCATTCAAGAGCATTTCTAAGATCTTTTAGATAGGATATCACAAGTAGGCGGTTGCCATTCAAGACTATGAAGTTGGGGTGGCTGGGGGTTAGTGGAAACAAGTTAGCTATTACATAATTTTGTATCCCTCTCCCTGTCATGGAAGTTGTTTTCAGTTATTTCTTTATTTTATTGTAGGTTTTTGAATTGTCACCCTGTATACCAAAATGTATAATTTGGAATAACTGAATAGATGTCGGAAGGTAGCTCATATATTATTCAAGATTCGGCGTCAGTTGATATAAATTTATTCCATATTATCTATAATGAGAGTAGATCTAATCTTCAGAAAGTCGTTTCAATTTAAAAATCGTTTATTTTCAACGGAGCTTAAAATTAGAATTTTTATCAGTTAGGTATTCTATTAAAAAATCACTTCGTGACGATTCTACAATAATGAAATACCTTTTAGTTTGTTGATAAATAGGAACTGAGACATATTAGTTCATTATTATATGTAACTAGCAGACCCGTCGTTCCACCTAACAGTCAATGAATGAGTCGATTTAGGATTTTAACATTGATACAAAATTATTGAGTATAATAAAATGAATGGGAATTGGTAGTAAGAGTGCACTATTCAGTTAAGCACCCTGTGATATACATATTAGCTGTCATTGATGTTTTGCCTCCTTTATTATCATTATTTTTATTGATGAAAATATCATATTTTTATAGTTATTATCCTATTCCCGATGAAGACAAATCTAAAAACACAAAAATCATTAAAAATGGTCCTGCCGTTCTTGAGTTTTCGAGATATTATTATCATTATTATTTTTATTGATAAAATATCATATTTCAACACTCATTATTCTATTCCCGGAATAGACAAATCCAAAAAGACGAAAATCATAAAAATTGGTTCAGCAGATCTTGAGTT
>WOGR01009513.1:0-11315 GCA_015342045.1 Leptinotarsa lineolata | reverse complement strand
CATTTTTTGTATCAAGATGGAGTAGTAGAAAGCCAAAAACTTTCTTTCCCAAAAGATTAAACACTCCTAATAAAATATAACCCCTTCAATCTAAGTTTGTACCTATTCTGCATGTTCAGCCACTTGAGTTCATTCAGTTTATGAGATATTTGATGCCCTCTCCTGATACCAGTCTTGGACATGAGTTCTGCATGAATTGTATTTGTCGTTTGTCTTCATGGTCTGAACACGGACCATAAACTAATGAGCAGTAGTTGAACCTTGAAAGCACCAGTGAATCACAAAGTGTCGCTTTCATATTCCTGCTCAAATAATGTCGGTTACCATATATGAGTTTCAAATTCATTAATGCCAAACGACGACTATTCTTCACATATGTTTTGAATCGTATATCATCGTCGATGATCAGTCCTGTTTTGACAGGTGTTATATTAGTGTTTGCTATGTTAATTCTTATGGAATTTTCTAGTGAGTGACTATGAGTACGTGATCTGAACAGTATGACCATGGTTTTTTCAGTGTTCACTCTCAATGAATGTTTTTGCAAAAGTTTAATGAGAGGGGATATATCTTCATTCATTTTTTCAATAGCAGCATTAACATCTGAGGGAGGAAAGAAATAATTCAACTGTGTGTCATCTGCCTGAAAATCAATTTCACAGTAACGGATAGAGTTTTCAAGTCAAAAGTGTAGAGTGCGAATAAGATTGGGCTAATGATTGAACCTTGAGGGATACCACTAAATATTTCTTGTGGAGATGATATATTGCTACCAATTTTGACACTTCGATAACGACCATACAAAAATGGATATAGTCTGATCTGATATACCAATGAATTTCAATTTTCTTGAGAGCAACGCATAGCCTAAAGTGTCAATGGCCATAGAAAATTCTAATAGAATCGAAAGTTTTGCTTTTCTACTATCAATTCCTGTTGAAATAGTATCAGTGATATGCAAAAAAGCTGTTTCACAGCTATACCCCTTTTGAAATACAGATTGGCATTCAGGTAAAATGTTACAATTGGAGTACGAATTCTCTCAATTGATGATCTATGTCCTTTTTTAATACTCTAGAGAGTACTGGAAGAATGCTAATAGGCCTCAAATGATTGAGCTCCGTTATATTATTTGTTTTTTTTTTTCAGAATGGGCTGTACAAGTGATGTTTTCCAAGTTTGAGGAAATACATCAGTAGAAAGACATATATTGATAATGTGGTTTTTAAATGCAATCAGATGTGAACAGCACATAAGAAGTAGTTTCAAATTGATTCCGTCAGATCCTTGAGTATTAGACTGGAGACTATACAATGTTTTTTGGAATTCGTGTCAGTGATATACTGAAACCGAAAATGACCAGCAGTCTGATGTTTATTGTTTGAATAATATCTAATTGATTTTCGATCAGCTGGAGCTGCAGAGATCCCTCTGACAAAATATTCATTTGTTTCATTTACATTGGTCAGATTAGGAGGTAATGTTTGTTGATTTTTTAAATTCCTGAATTTCGAACATCATTCCATATCCTACTCACCCCTTATTGACGTAATAGTTATTGAAAATATGCTTTCTTCCATTTCGACATGACAATGTTGTGAAGTTTCTGAGCTTTTTGTAGTAGGCATGATGAGAATCTGATTTAGATTTTTTCCATCTTGAACAAGCTTTGTCA
Organism: Leptinotarsa lineolata; assembly: GCA_015342045.1. Classification (NCBI taxonomy): domain Eukaryota; kingdom Metazoa; phylum Arthropoda; class Insecta; order Coleoptera; family Chrysomelidae; genus Leptinotarsa; species Leptinotarsa lineolata. The sequence continues at coordinate 9,640 of WOGR01009513.1, read as the reverse complement.
CGTATAGTCATCAAAAGTCTAATATTGTCTGTTATCCAAGGAGCATAGGGTTTTATTATTTTCATGATTTGTAATGGAGCATGTGTATTGAAAATAAATAAAATATTATCATTGAGATATTTGAGTTTGTCAATTGTTTTCAATGGAACGAACTTCTAACAGCAAATCTTGGTTCAACTAAGATTGCGAGCAATCTGTCGCCTCCAAAAATAACGCCTACCGGCAATGGCGCAAAACTGCCAGTACCGAAATACTCTCAACAGCCGCCAATTCAGAATGAATGAAAGCAAAGAACTTCACAATCAAATAATTACAGAAAAATTGCTTGCCAATTCCAACGGGTCTAGATCCTTCGGTAGCTAATGCCATTAATTGAAACTTCACAAAATAAAAATTTAATAACTTACACAAGCGAATGGTTCACTTGCAACAAAAGCCACAGAAAAAGCAAATCTACCAGCTGAACAATTTGCATCCCACTCCACAGTCGATTATTTAGAAAAGGCACCACCCACAATTTCCACACTCGAATCCACGATGCCAAAAATTACTTATCGACAACGTACAGTCAGACAAGTATTGAAACAGTTCAATATCAACAAGGCATCTGGTCCTGATGAAGTGCCCGTCATTGTGCTCGGAAAATGCGCCAATGAACTGGCACCATTATTTTGCAGACTTTCCAACATGTCTCACGAAGAAGGCCCTTTTCCTTTCTGTTGGAAGATTGCTCGCGTTCAGCCTATTCTCAAAAAGGGCAATAAATTTCCCAAATAACTATAGCTATATAACTGATGCTTTATAAAGCTCAGATTAGACCTTCTTTGGAGTATTGTTCTCATGCGTACACTGAAGCTGCTGGATCCCATCCAGAGAAGAGCCCTTCGTCTGATTGGAGACATGAAGATCACTTGCAAGCTTGATAGTCTGGAACATCAAAGAAAGGTTGGAGATTTATCTCTCTTTTATAGATACTTTCACAGTGACTTGGTACGTTTGATTCCACCAAGAGCGTTGCATATCAGAGGTACGCGACGGACTGTGGCTGCTCATCGTTTCGAAGTTCAACTCAGTACACCTCGTACTTCACTGTTTGAGAACTATTTCATTTGGAGAACTGCGTTCATGTGGAATAAACTTTCGGAGAACGTTTTTCTAAATGAATTTGATCTCCAGCGATCAAAATCGAACGAGAATCACTACTTTCACACTGGCACTGCTCTTTGAATGCCATAAGGATTTTCCCGTAGAGATTTTGTTTTGTCTTTGAAAAAACTGTGTAGATTATGTATATAAATTATTTTTATACAAAATATGAACACTGAATTATATAGAAATCATTTTTTCTATCCAATTAGTTCTCCAAACAGTCGCTATAGAATTGAATCAGATATAATTCATAGAAACGCTACACAATACAGGGCTTTTCATGATGAGCGTTAATTAGCCGTTTCTGACAAACTATTCAACAGATCGAAATGAAATTTTCACAGTATGCATAAATCAATATGACTTACGGGCCTAAAATATTTCAGACGGAGCGGCGTTGTCACTTCTACTATAAAGTAGCGGCTTCTTTGATTTTTCATATAGAACACCCGGTATATAATATCATATTATGATTCATTAACACTTTGTCAACAAATTTATATACTATTTCCCTATACCTATCTATTACCGTGTAGAAGATGTAAATTAATTTCTATATTTTTTTTTACCAAAACATGAATTTTTATAAATGCTGATAATCTTGAACTCTCTTGCACTAAAATGATCAAATTTGAAATGAAGAGGGGTGATACTATGAGGATCTCCACTCCGAGTCATATTTTTATTTGTTTCATACAGGGTCTTCAAAAATGCAGATACTTTGATCTCATGAAAAAATGAGTGGAACTCAATTCTTTCGAATAGAACACCCTGTATATTTCAACATTTTAGAGCTCTACATCCAATTTCAGATCAACTTTGGTCAGATGATACTATTTCTATTTTGAACCGTTTTCGAGATAAACTGTTTCAAACGGAAACTGACATGGTTTTCTTGCTCGTTTTTTTGAATTCATCACTTATTTTGGATATTCAACATTTTTTTCTATACTTAGTAATATTTCTTTTTGATATTCTGAAAGCTCTTTTCTGCATATCGGAGATGACTCTCCATAAGTGAATAGTAGGCAGTTATTGCTGCTGAGAATCCGAATTCACGAGATAATTTCTTTTTCAAAGCAGTAATTTGCGTATCAAATCTTAACCTGCTGTCAATGAATATACCAATAAATTTATTTGCAGGCTTACTTTCAATCATGCGTTCACCTAGTAGACCACAAGCTACCAATATGAAGCACCCCCCCGTAGGAATTTATGACTTATACTTTTTTTATTGGTATTACCTACCAGATTGAAAATTCAATTGTTTGCCCTCTTTAAATTACAGCATATTGAAGAAAATAACGAAAAAAAAGGAAAATAAAGAAATACTGAATTTTTTTTTTTTATTTTTGTTTTGTTCAATTTTAAAATACAAAAGGATACAATAATAACCATTTTTTTATGAACATATAGTATGTATTCAAAGTCTAATATTGGAAATACAATTTTTTTTATGAATTAACTCAACTAACAACATATGATTTTGTAGTATCATTATTTTTTTGTAATCAACTGTCATTTTCTTCACTTTGATTTTTTTCATCCTCGTGTGTTATGTCGTCTAAGTTTAGAACTTCTGGCTCATCTTTATTTTTAAATTCATCTGGTTCGAAGCTTTCTGGAACTTCAAGCAGTTCGGGTGGCAACGGATCTCCTTTAATCCAATCAAACTCAAGTCCATCATTCTCCAACTTACACCCATGTTCCACTGGAGTTGGTGTGGAGGGTTTAGCTAAATGTGCGTTATTCCATACGTAACATTGGTAGTTGACACGTTTTATGTAGTTTTCTAATGACGTTTTGCATGGGGGAAGTAAACTTAAATTCACACTTCGATTGTTGGGCAGATTAAATGCAATTGTGGGAGAATACTTTCGTGAAAACGAATCAAACCGTAATTTGTTTATATTTGTGTACTCCTTATTACTGTACATGCAACAGACGGATTCCTCCAGGCCGGATAGTAATGTGTCTATAATTGTTGGTGATACTCCTAATGATGCAAGGACAGAGATGCAAACTTTGAAAACTTTTCCAATTTAGATTTCCAAGACAACTTTCCATGATGAACAAACGAACTGGTGGTATCACATCCGGACAGAGCATGCACATTCAACATAGCGTGGCTCATTTCTACACCTAAATTATGAGAAATGGCGGTGACATTTATGGCTCTTCGTTTTTTACCAGTTCCTGTATCAAAGAATGCTATGTTTTCAATGTTGCTGGCATATCTTATTAACAACATAAATACATCTGTGTCCGGGGATCTAACTCTGATGGGTGAATTTTCTTAACAATATTTTGAAACATAGAAGCAGTGTAATAATATTATTTTAGTATCTGCTTCCTTTTGTGAAGAGCATAGGTCTTCTTGTGTTATATGTTTGAGAGTTAATCCGACTTCGCTAGTAAAGCAAGTGCACTTATTACTATGTGACAAGTAAAGATATCTCCCATGTAAGTAGTGGGCATATTTGTGTTGAGACCATTCATTACGTAGTGGGTTGATCAGTTGTTCCTCATTTTAGCCATTAGCAAGGAATTTTTTCCAATCCCGTGGAATGCTGGTTTTAGGCCCTCTTATTAAAAACGTATCTCCACATTCCCTTCTCAGTCTTTTAATGCTTTTAATAGATAAATCTAAATAGGTATCCGTAACAAAATCTATCCTGCTGCATTTTAAAAAGCAGCTCAAGACAACCTCTGTTAGTTCACCAAAGGTTTCTGGACGGTGATATAAGTCATAATCTGTATTGAGAACATGTTTACATATTGTTTCAAATCTATTACTGTCAGTGCTATCCATAAGTCTTACTTCAACACAGTCACGAACTTTTTGAAATAATTGGAACGAAAATAGCCTTAGTGAAGTGTCTAATTTGTTTTCGTTAAAATGCACCTTTTGCCTTGTAATGTTGATGCTCCGCCTCTGTTTAAACTTAAAGGCTTCTCATCAAACATTTTTGAAGTTTATCTGAAACAAAAAAAAAATTTTATTAGAAGCAAAGAATTCAAATATAGTGGCAAGTGGCAAACACCTAAAATCTCAAAGTACATGTCAATACAAACAAAAAAATGTATGTGCCGAAAATTCCCACGGGGGGTGGGAGGGGGTACACACCACACCACTTGTTCTAAATCTAAGTCTAGATTTCTGAATCTAAGTGGGTAGACCGAGTCAAAGTATCTACCAGGATCTTTATTACGCCAAAGTACCGTGGTGTCATCCGCAAACAAGGTAAATGCTCCAGATATATCAAGTTCAATCATATCGTTAATATATAGCAAGAATAAAATTGGGCCTAGGACTGACCGCTGAGGAACTCCGCGTACAATTTTTCCACTATCAGAACTGTTGTTGCTCAATGTTATATTTTGACTTCTACCAATAAGATAAGATCTGAACCATTCTAAGGAATCCATAATGGAAGAGTATTAGCAGCAGGATTCTATGTTCTACGCAATCAAATGCCTTAGAAAGGTCCAAGAATACTGCCGCTTCCACTTCTTAATCATTTAGGGTCATGTAGACGTTTTCGAGGAACGGTCAAAATGCTTGAGTTGTTCTCAACTTTCATTTCTTATTATTAGTTCCCCATGAATATACGCAACTTCAAACATCTTGACATCACATCATTAGAGCGACATCATGATTGAAACTTTATTCTGTGGTACATCTATTATTCATAATTATTTTTATAATTGATAGTTTCGATGGAATATTTCCAAACCGATGCGGTGAAGAAAGCAGCGAACGTGGTGCCATGCGTTCGAACAAGGAAATAACATCATAAATCCGCCACATAAGAGGCAAGAAAGATGATTAATAAAATATAAATTATAAGGCGACAACATTTCTGATTGCGAATTAATAAATTATTATATGTTGTTGCCGCATGTCTCCTTAAATTTCGCCTCGGTGCGCGCCAGTTCACGTCCAGTTTAGGTTGATAAACATCCGATGGTAATCTTTCTGTTAATTACGATCATGAACGGCAAGACAGTGTACAGCTGAGTTACGAGCTTGACCTACATCACTTAGCACGCGTACGTTTTTTAACATATATGCTCTGCAGATGTATTGTCTGCAGCTCAATTGTAAATAAGGTCGATTTCTGTTTGCAATCGGATACGAAAATCTACAATTTCTGTCAAGCTGAAAAGAGTATGTCCTACAATATATGGAATAACTAGATGTCTTTTGTTTCATACAAATTATTTACGTTGAACTACCATTACATTGTCCATGCTATCACTAGCCAACAAATGAGAAAAAAAAATTGAAACTAATATTATAATGGCTATACATGAGAGTTGAAAGCACCCTGACTGCGAATTCAACATCAAGAATTTTCCATCACGTATAGATTTTGAGTTATAGTTATTTTCGTATTATACAAAAATTTTCACATATTGTAGGGAAATATAAGACCAAAAGAATAAAAAAAAAACAAAATCCATTTCTTGCACTCAAATGGCAGTGCAAGAAATGGATTTTGAGAAACATGCGACATCCCATTCTGCAGTAGTTTTCAAGTAGTTCATCTACAGGTGTTTGGTAATTTTTGTTCCCTAAAAACTCTGAAACAATTCTTTTGAGAGAACTACACGCAGCTAATTCAACATTACTTAATTTTTGATCAAACTGTTTATCACTTAGTATTTATCTACTTTGTGGTCCAACAAATATATCTTCCTTGACCTTTGCATCACCTAATTTTGGAAAAACATGTTCAATGTGTAATGTAGGTGAAAAAACATTTTTGGGATTAACAAGAGGTATATTCTTCACGTTAACTTGACCTGGAATATATTTATCTCATAGAGACCATTCTTTTACTTGATAATGGCTTTGTGTTGCCATACTGTTTCAAAGGCAAAGAAAACAACAAAACTTTGTAAATCCGCCCTGAAGGCCTAGTAATAGTCCTTTTAGGCCACCACATGTTTGCCACTTATTCGTATTATAACTTATTCCATTTAGAATAAGTGACATACTTTCGTATGTTTACTTCATAACAACTGCATGTGCAAGAGGAATAGAGGGTCTTCTGTTACCATTATGGAGTAGAACAGCTTTTAAATAAACGCCATTCATCCGGGTTATGTGTAAATCCTAATGTTTTCATCACACCATTTGGATATACACAAACACACATTTTATCCTGCAAAATAGAAAACGAGAATAACTCATGGTAACGGTTCCTAAATATTGTAACTTTGGTTTTAGGGGATAGTAAATTCCATTGTTATAATCTAGACCCTAATAGTTCAGCATTCTCTTTGGACAAGTGGAGGTCCCAAACTAGGTCATTTAATTCAGATTGTTTGATTAAGTGGGGTGTTCTTTCTTCACTCTCGGGAAAATAAGGACCGTCTTATTTTGGCACATCATCGGAACCTGCCTGGTCATCATGCATTTCCAAATCTTTCTCCTAATTTGCCGGGGGTGTTGGAACTGGAAAACCTTCCCCATGAAGAACCGGCCTTATTGCAGAAGGAATATCCGGATATACAATTTTGTGTCTGCTCTTTCTTGAAAAACCAGACACGTTTGTCGTGCAAAAGTAACATTCGCTGTAATTATTTGTTGTTTCCCGCCAAATCATTGGAACTGCAAAAGGCATAGAAGAGCGTTTTCCATTTAACCAGTTACTTAGATTTGCTGCACAAGTTTGGCAACATACGTGAGGAGCCCAATCCCGATATTGATCACCAACAACAAATCAAAAATACTTATGGTAAGCTACTTTGGTCATTTGATTCACTGGCCGTTTCTGCGATTTAGGAGTGAACTAACCACATATTCATCAGAAACTACCTGCGAGATTAACGCAGCCACGTTTCTGTACTTTGGACATTTTTGTACTGTCGTACGTAAAGTTCAAATATGTGATACTGCGTTTCCAGGAGTCACCTCATTTTTTATTTACAAAGATAACAGTAATATAATACCCTGAAGACCTAGTAATAGTCCTATGACTATTACTAGGACACTTATACATATTATGAATTATTCCATTTAGAATAAGTGACATACTTCCGTGTATTTCCTCCATGGCAACTGCATGTGCAAGAGGAATAGAGGGTCTTTGCTAACCATTGAGGAGCAGAGCGGCTTTTAAACTTGTTTTAGACTAAATGCAAATCCAGAATGTCGTGTTCATCAAATTTTCGTGAAAAAATTCATAACTCAAAAATCTGACGTGTTAGGAAATTTTTACTATCATTTTTGCATTTAGGGACCAAAAATTAACAAAGAACTACCTTTTCATTACAGTCGTAAATTGGCTGTAAACTAGTGTCACATAAATTTCATCCACATAAAATGCAAATCCTTCAAAAACTTGGCGACGATGACCTCGACAGAAGAATTGAAATCAAGACAGTTAGAATTATCGCAGAACCTCGGCTCATCAAGTATATTTGCTTTAGTAACGAGTGCACTTTTTATTTAAATGGATACGCAAATGAACAAAACTGTCGTTACTGGAGTAACGAGAACCCAAGATCATTTAGAGAAGGGCATACCCTATTCCCCCAAAAAGTTAATGTTTGGGCCGGTATATTGGTCTATTATTCATAGAAGGAAATTTAAATGGCGAAATGTATGTTCACATGCTAGAAAGATCTATCGAACCTCGGATAGTTCATGAATTAGAGAATCGGAAAGGAATTTATCTTTAGAAGAAAATTTATTACATTTTCAACAGTATGGGACACCTCCTCATTATGTTGTTCTGATTAGACAATGGTTAGATAATAATTATGCTAATCACTGGATTGGAAGAAGAGGTCCTATTGAATGGCCTCCTAGATTTCCCGACCTACCTCCGCTTGATTTCTTTCTTTGGGGCCACCTGAAATCTGTTGGTTTCAAAACGCAACCTGACTCAATAAGGCAACTGAAGAAAAGAATAATCCAAGAATGCCGAGCTATTTCCAGATAAACATTTGCCAATGCACGTCAATAGATTGAAAATAGACTACATTATTGTCTTGAAAAGAATGGAAATCATTTTGAACATTTATTAAATTATCAGTAGAAAATGAAATATTGATTTGAATAAATAGTGTTTTATCTAATAAACCAAAAACTACTACATCAAATTCAGTTTTGTGAGGCACCATTAGAGATCATTTCTCAAGAACTTGCAGATAAGGTATCACAAGTAGGGGGTTGCTATTTATAACTATGAAGTTGGGGTGGCTGGGGGGAGGGGGTAAGTGAAAACAAGGTATTCATTACATCATTTTGTTTCCCCTTCCCTATTATAGGAGTTACTCTCAGGGATTTCTTATATTTCATTTGGTTGCTCAGATAATATAACCATTGTAAGTTTGCAAATTGTCACCCTGTATATGATTCACTTTATTCGCGAACCATTATGGTATATCGAAATATTTTGACAGATGATGTTACTATTTTATCAAATGAATTTACAGACGATATTCAGAACTGAACTAACTGAATTCAACTCGAAAATTCAGAATCCAAATTTGTACCGTTATTTTTAAATGTAAAATTTAGGTGGTCTTTCTTCCTAAAATATTATTCCAAGTGGAGATCGACCTAATTTTGATGAATTAATCTTTAAGTATTGGCAAGGAAAGGAATCAATATTGCATGCATTACCTGGCCACTCAATCCAATAAAGAATGGCTTCCAAGACTACTGAGCCACTGTCGACCATTTCAAATAAGTAAAAATTGACCCGTCATCAATTTTCATGCCATAACAATGGAGTCTCATGATTTCCATCCAATGCGACATTTCCAACAATTTTTTCCATGTCATCCGTTATTCCTAATTATCAAGTTGAATAGAAACGAAACGACTCAATATAATGTGAATTATAATAAAGTATGGTTAGGAAGAAAGGAATATATCAGAGAATCTTTGACTCGACCATAAATCATATAGGAATAACATGACATGTAAATGCTGTATTGTTATTACATAAGTTTATGTTAATATGAGAAATTAAATGCAATATACAATCGAAGCAGCATTCGAAGAGGCCATTTGTCATTATAATTTTTTTTGAATTGCGATATATCATATCTCTACCCCATTTAGAAAGCCCATTATTAATAGTAGCTAATATCTCAAGCGATTCGGAATTATTTAGCATAGTTAATTGAAAAATAACCGTGTAAGATAGAAGCTGGACCATTGTCAACGCATCTCAAAGATGAGTTCCGTTTCAAAAATGATCGCTCATTTATGTTAATTTTATTCTATTAAACACCTAATTAACATTTGGAAAATGTTGAATTTTGATTGTCATTTCCAATAAATTCACCGAATATTAAACGAAATGACACAGATATCTCACGGATAGTGTATAACGAACTAGCAATCGTCGCATCACACTGAAATAAGGCAAATACATTTTTTAATAATATCTGTGTTATTGATGACTTGTTTATTTTGTGGAAATTCATGATCACTTTAATAAGATGAATGGAAACACTTTTTTGT
>WOGR01009512.1:0-11316 GCA_015342045.1 Leptinotarsa lineolata | reverse complement strand
GTATCCAAGAGAAAGCTGTTTCAGTGTACAAGTTGTGCTGACACCTGTCGGATATGATCCAACGCCCTTCGTGGTATTAGCCAGGGGAGTAGTTGTTTTCTGATAGGTGTCAGTCCATTAACCTACAGTGCAGGCGAGTTGAGACTGACCTGAACGACTTGTTCTTTCAGATAATTTTATTAAAAGCCAGTCTTCAAACATGCCTCTCACTATATGTGAAGTTTTTGCGCCTCATATGAGGAAGTGGGCGATTCGGATATGCGGTTGGTTAGCTTGTTCAAGGGCAGATGGAGCGATGACAAATATGTTGTTTGTCGTTCGCTTCAGCCTAGTTCGAGGAATGATACTCTGAAAGGAATTCGATTTTTAATTATTGGAAATCATCGACATCACTCGTTTGTTCCACGTCGTTTTGTGCTGGTCTTGTCTCGAAATTGTTGCAATGTTTTTTTTCATTATTTTATTTCAAATGTATTCATTATGTCTGATGGTTTTAATAATAGTAATATCAACAAGGAAAAACTACTTTTCGAGCCCTGAGGAAGAATTTAATTGAATTCGAAACATCGGCAAGAAGACAATTGTTTTCTCTAAGAAGAAATTGATCCTGTTACTCAACCAACTTTTTTTTCAGAAAAATTATTGGATCACTAAATTAGTTAATTCATCGACTTAATGTTGATAATGGACACTGCCTTGCGCTGACGAGTGGCCAAACAGCCCGAAACCGGTCTGCAAGTGTGTTCCAATGATTGAAAATCGATTCCGGCAGTTGTATCGCCAACAGTATATCCAAGATTTACTTCTGTGAAGGCACCTGCACTGACACCTGTCGGAGGTAATCCAACGTCCTTCGTGATATTAGCCAGGGGAGTAGTTGTTTTCTGATATGTGTCAGTCCAATAACCTACAGTGTAGGCGAGTAGAGATTGGCCTGAATGAATTGTTCTTTTAGATAATTAGATTTACAGCCAGTCTTCAAGTATGCTCCCTTACTATATGTGAAGATGTTTCAGACGATTTATGAAGTAATCTGTGAATGAGCCCAACTTCTATTATTCATAACATTTGCCAACAAACAGGTGGATCGGTGTTACTAGCGCTAAGCTAAAACCTGAACCTAGTATTTGCTTATTTTATCTTGGTTATCTACTCCTTGTAATAGTACTACTCATGAGGAAAGAAACAAATAGAATCAGAGCCCAAAAATAAAGCATATTTCGACCTGCCATAGGTCAGTGGTACTAGGCTGAACATCGAATGCCTTGTTGGACTCAGTTGTCCCTATAAAACAATCCTGAGTAAGCAATTATTTGTCTCCTTACGTGTGTGAGAAGTGTGAGGGAAAAAATTTTTGAAAGATGTAGCTGGGGTGTATAGAAATAGAAAGACAGTTTCTTTGAGTGATTTTTTCAACTGAAATATTAAAAATTGCTGGGGTATAAATAGCTTTTCAGTCCGTGGTTATTCCTAGACATTATTGCTATCCAATTTACTTCGTAGCAAATTAATCGATGTTGAGTGATTTTTGGTCTCCTCCAATAACTTTGTGATGTGAATGGTGACAGAGACAGCTTTAAAGCCGCAAACAAAATCTCTCAGGAAAGTAATGAAATAAAAGAGCAGTTAGTGACTCCATGGTATCTTGACTTTATCATTTCAAAGATTGATAATACATGAATGAAAGTCATCTGTCGATCCTTGCTTTCGAACAAACAACTAAAGGTCGCTTAAAATATTGAGTACCAGAAATGTGTAGACGTATGTTGATTTACAATTTTCTCCATGATTTTTCAAGTCACTTCTCATTAAGCAACAATTGGTTTATGTTTATTGGTGCTGTTTATTGCAAAAACCTTACTTAAACAACATTGTGTATCAGATAATACAAAAGATAATACAATACAACACAATTAACTGTGGAGTAATAAATTTGCTCATTTATCCAGTAAATTGTGATTGATTTGAAGGTATTGAGTAATGAATCATTGCCACTCGTTGAACGAAACTAAACTTCTTTATCCATAGGTTTTTTCAATGGTTGTATCCCTTTGAAATCTCTGTTTTTCCATTGACCAGTTATCGTCCCTTCACAAACGACAACTCTTCGAAATCGTAATCCATACGAGTTTAGGATTAACGAAGTCTGATCTTTCAACGTGTGATTTCTAGCAATATGCAGGGAAAATCGATCGTCCAACCGTCGAGCTCGAACCACCGTTATAAATAGCGGTCGATAGAATGAGTACAGATGCCATTCGTAACAAAAAAAAATTACAGGTTTCAAATGTGACACTGTCTTTTATTGCTACTGGTTTTCTGAGTCTTGTCGTCATGTTTTTTCCTTGTGAATACATGGAAAAAGTAAAATACTGGTTTTCAAGTGAATTCCAAACGTATATTCTTCTCAGAAATTATAAAAAAGACTATTCCATGTTTTCTTCTTGACTCTACTACTTTCATTATGCATTTTATCATAATAAAAAATGATATTAGTGTTTTCCTGATATTTTAAACATGATATAGATATTTGTAATTCAGATATTCGTCTAATTTTGCAATTGATTGATAATCCATAGAAGCATCAGCTCCTTTAAATTTGAAATGGTACAGTATTGAATGTGACGAAAATGATGGTGGAATCAACCTCGATATTGTTGTGCTGAACGTGACGTCAACTGAATAAGCCAGTGTCATTACTTGAGGTGTTGTGTTATAATCACTATGAAAATATAAATATTATTGTTTTCTGAATAGAATTATAATTTGTGAAAATAAAAATTGCAAAAAAAAACAACTTTCACGTTGAATTTTAGTTCCAAGGCTTCGTTGTACGATCAGTTATTTAAACCAATAGAGATTCTGAAATGATCACCAATATTTCTAAAACCGCACAAATTCAATATTCCAAACAGAGTTTTGTAAATTTTCCCATTTATAAAGAACCTATTCAGGCCATCATTTACAGAAAATAATCCTGGATAGAACTTCCTGGACTATATAATATGCGACGTGAAAAATTAATAAAGCGAACTGGAAAATAAGCAGCTGATATTTGCTGCAAATAATCATTTTCTGCAGTGTCTTTTTTTCTCAGTACGGAACATTGAGCATAAGTACAGTGGGTACTTGCCAGGTGAATATGTTTCGGCTGTGAATAATGGGTGAGTTGAAATCTTCCCATAATGATCTAATATTTGAGTTTCATATCGGCTTCATGAAGTGGTCTTGTTCCCACTGTTATCTGGAGAAATATTCAGGAATATTGACCCATTTTCATTTTTTAGATTGAATAAAAAATTGTTTTTACTCATATATAAACAAAATATCATTTTTCTGCGTACAATGTTTCCATTTAAAGTATCTTCCAGCGTTGTCTGCGATTATGAGTTTAACCTCACAAAACGACTGTTTAGTCAAAGCTATATATTGCTGAAATTTTGTGTCATAACTCTACCTGAACCAATATTTTCAGTAACATTCTGATGTATCATGAGCAAAAAGGGTTGTATTACCTGAAAAGAAAATAATTTTTGCTATCTCTCAATGTCGATTTCCTATTGAAAAAAATCTTTTAATTTCATTTCTCACCAAGTAGAGCTCAATCCGACAATCCACAATTCTAGAATGAAATTCCGAAATTTTTATCCATAAATGTCTAAAGCTGTATACAAATTTTGCCCATTCTTTCTAGTTTTTATGCTCCTGACTAATTTATTCCTTTTTTTTTTCGAGATCGTGGCTTATATTTTTCTATGGTTTCTCTTTTTTCTTCTTTATGTGTCTGCTTTCCACATTCGTCTCACCGGTCTTGCATCAGTCATCCTCTGTAAGTGTCCTCATCAAGTCAGCTCTCTTGTTCAAATAAATTCTATTACAGCTTGTTTCTCTAGATCTTCCTATAAAAAATCAGATCTAGATCTGATTTTTATATTTTTCAGACTCTATTCATAACTCTCCTGCTAATTCTAAGATATTTCATGTTGAAGCCTGTATTTTTTGAAAAAAAAGAAAATTTGATTTTTGATCATACAGAGTATATTCCAAACTGGCACCTATGGAAACATATGGAAGCTATAGCCCATATTATAAACTCATGTTGAATCACCATACTAACAAAGATATCTTTGGTTTGCTGACCGAAGATAAAAGGGGCGACTGCTATTAGCAAAACTTGCTAAGGTGCTTGTGAGAAATAAAGGAAGTAAGAACCACACTAACATCCGTCTAAGAAGAACTGCTTGAACAAAGTAGCGATCACCTCAAAACGATAACTGTGTTACTGAAGTACATGGAAGTTGATACGGTATAATTCTTCTAAATCAAAATAATGCCTGTTCGATATAATTCAGTGTACAGCGTGGTATTAGCCGGGAAAGCAGTTGTTTTCCTGCAAGTATTTACCAGAACCTCCTGTGTAGTTACGTTGGGAGAGAGTCTACTCCGAAGTATTTATTTTCTTATAATTATTTTCAATTTTATGCTATAGAAATACAGAACTGAAGTGAAAAGTTTTCCGCTAATTTTATCAAAGTTCGAATCAGCGACCACCTTGTTATTGTTATTAACATTATTTCAATGCCGTAATTTATCGAATGAATAATTCCAGTCATAGCTAAATTATCAATGTAATTATAAACATTTGTGAACTATTCTGACCATCAATTAGAATAAACAAATTAAACACAACAAATCTTATTTGAAGTCTTTGGACCAGATAAACAGTCAGCATTTTTTTTCGAATAATGTATTCAATCAAATAAATGTTATACCAATAAAGAACTTAGGTAATTTCATGGCAATACGAGTAGTCAGAATACATGACTACATAAGTAATGAACATTTTGCAATGGACACTCTTCGAAGAGAAAAGTAATATATTAATCTAATCAGATAATTGTCTCTCGATCTTTTAGACACTTTCCGAAATTATTTCTTCTAATTTTTGGAGAAGTTTATAAATATTTTACTTTCAATATTTATGGCATGCTGTTGCATTAAAAGATTTTTGTTTCAATTTATGACAGAATAGCTATCAATCAATCAATCAATCAATTAATATACTTTATTGTCCAAGAAAAGATATTCTTATTGATAAAGCTTTCTATAATCTAAACTGAATACATAACTGAATTCTACAAATATAATGATTCATACCTAACACAAGTTGATAAAAATAAAAATTTTTACAAGACAAAGAGTGAGCATAATCGTAAAAATATTCTTATTTACATAGTACATAAAACAAGTTGACAAATACAAAAATCTATCACAATACAAGAAAGTGAACATCATAAAACTCCTGTAGGGTATAGTAAGATTTGAGCGAAAGTATTTTTTTGACTTCTTTTCGAAAAATATGGTGTACGGAAATTTCTCTCAAGCAGGGTGGCAAATTGTTTTGTATTTTTTGCTCTCATACATTATTGATTTTTTCGTTAATTCTAAGTGGGGGATGGGTAGAGATAAGTTTTTTCTCGTTATTTGGCCAGTATTATTATTATGGGTTGTTCTAGTGCGCTCAGTATCGGAGACGTTGGACTTGTGCTTATGCTCCAAACATAGAGTTTCGAGTATGAAAATGGAAGTTAGTGTTAAAATTTTGTGTTTTATAGATAACGGTTTACAATGGTCGGTGTATTAAGCTCTGGACATGAATATGACTGTTCGTTTCTGCAGGACAAAAACAGAATCGAACAACTGCTTGCTGCAATAAACTCGAAATGCAATACAATATTGCAGGTGTGATTCGATCAGAGAAAAATATGTCACCTTACTCATTGGCAGGTCCAGTTCCTGAGACACAACTCTCACTGCAAAACAGCCCAAAGCCAGTTTCCTTTCGAGACTTTGGGTGTGGATATGGAATTTTAGGTTACTATCAATTTCAATGCCAAGAAATTTGGTACAGAGTTTGTTTTCAATGGTTGTAGTGTCAAATATAAGAGGTTCATGAATACATTTGAAGGTTAGAAAGCTAGATAGCTTGAGTCGCACCAGTGTTTTACTTTTTCCAAATCATCTTCCATTTTTTATTTTAGTAACTCAAAATTAGACTCCTTCCACATCAGTGTCGTGTCATCAGCAAACATTGTGAACTGGTCCTGTATATTAATATTGGCTGAGTCATTTATATATAATAGGAATAATATCGGCTCAAGGACTGAACCTTGTGGAACGCCACTCCTGATATTACGTAATTTGGAGTTGGTCTCTTTCCTTTTCACAAGTTGCTTCCTGTCAGAGAGGTATGACTTGAACCAATTGTAACTTACATCTCTAAATCCACAACACTGAAGCTTCTGGAGCAGTCAAAGGCTTTCGATAAATCGCAGAATACTGCCCCAACTGCTGCGTCTTCATTCATCCCTACATACACCTTTTCCAAAAAAAATGGAAAATAGCGTCATTTGTGTTTTTTCCGGTCTGAAATCCAAATTGGTCTTTATTCAAAATGTTTTGGTCTTGCAAAAACTGCAGCATCCTTTTTTTGGCAAGTCTTTCTATGACTTTAGAAAGAATGGTTAATAAAGAAATTCGACGGAAGTTCGACGGATCTTCACTGTTTCCACCTTTGTGGATTGGAATGATGATTGCTGTTTTTAGGCATGATGGAAACACACCATTGTCAAATGGAATATTTATAGCTTCGGAATGTCGTCAATACCAGTACTTCTTTTATTTTTTATTTCATGGAATATTTCATGTAACTTGGTGGCACTGGTGGGGTGCAAGAGGAAGGTTTGAGTCCCAAGTATCTCTTGCATATAACACATTGGATCTAACCCTGTTGCATTTGAGGCTAATGAAGCTGCGATAGTGGAATAATAGTTGTTTAACATATTGGGATTGTTAGATTTAAGTAGAAGTTTGTATAACTTTTTATAACATTTATAATAATTTAAGAAAAAATTACAATCTGTGAATTTCTTGATGGCATGAGGGGATCTCAAGTTTGCAGCTGAGGTTCTAATTCCGGGAGTTATCCATGGTTTCCTTCGTTTTTCTTTGATTTTTTGCAAAGGGAAACACTGACTGAGTCCTTCTTCTAATAATGAATGAAACACATTTAAAGGTTCAGGAGAAAAAATATTCTCGCCCCAATTTATGGAATTACAATAATCGTTAAATTTATCAAAGTTATTTCTGCTATAAATTATGCAAAATTCAATTCCCTTTTTATATCCACATTTATACGGAAAGAGGTCAATACTGCCTCGTGGTTGGAAAAACTTAGAGGACCTACAAGTGAGCTTGTCATTGTATCATTAAAATTTTGACATACATAGTCTAAGGTAGTTGATGAAGTTTTGGTTATTCTCGTAAGTCCCTCAACCAACATTTAAATTAAACGATGAGAATAGATTAAACAACCTCTGGTTTGCGAATGATTCTTCATCCATAAAATCATATTGAGATCACCAGCTACTATTAAATTTACACACACGCGGATATTTTCGACAACAGATTCTCAAAGCTATCGAAAAATATGTTTAGGTTGGAATTTGGAGTATATACATGTTAGTAGATTTATCAAATGCTAGGGAGAATTCAAATACATGTTCTACAATTAAAGAATAAAACTTGAGAACTTTGCGAAGAACGTTTCTTAGAGAAATTCTCATTAACAAAAATCTTAGTTCCCACGCCATCCATATCATTCTGGCAATTTTTTGCCGGAATGATCTTATAGTTTGAAAGGTAGCATGGCTCATCAGGATGAAGCCAATGTTCAACGGAACCTGAATTGAATTAATTCAGGTTCATTTAGATCACTAAGAAATATGGATAGATCATCTAATTTATTCGTTACCGATTGGATGTATAACAGTAATAAGGAAACATACTGTTTATTGCCCACTGAATACTTCGTTATCTGAGGATTCTCTAAAAATATTCTTGAGTAGATATTAGGCTTTGTACGTTAGTTCCATTAGACTGGACCGTTGAACCGTTTTCAATATTACCTGACGTGTATCTCTTTCTATACAGGATTTTATATCATCCAGTAATTGCATTTTTTCAGCTTTTTGTCTGGAGTTCGTTAAAAACTCAATGGAAGAATTTATATTGCGTTGTCTAAACATACGTAATCCTGACTTCATTTTATTTATTATTTTTTGGTCCACAATGTTGTTCATCTCAGCAATCAAAATAACATTTATAAGTTTGCTGAGGGGCAAGATCTGTTTTAGAGCCAGATTTAGTAACCTGTTCTTACTGACATTATTTGTATTGAACAATATAATAATATGATTCTTTTGGCCAAAACATATAGTGTCAGCAAATAACCTACAAGTTAGATAAGCTAATTCAACTTTGGGCTTTATATTTTCTTCAATGTAAGAATTTATGTTTCCCACAAGACGCCTTAGCACATCAGGAAACTTGTCTGAATATTCATCTCCTAGGATCAGTATTTTCTTAAAGGAGTAGTTACCTGAATAAATCCTTGTCTCTTTGGTGAGCTGGAGGTGACAATTACTTGCTATGCACTCGTTTCCTTCTGTTTTTAGATCGTCACATACAATATCCGAGGCCTTCTCTCACTAGCTTATATCATCTCAATTTCAATTTCCTCCTCCATATTGTGAACATTTATGGGAAGGTAACCTACACAGTCATTGTTTAAATTCCATGGTAAGTATAATATGAAATTTCCTTATATTTCGATGAGTTTCTTTCAAGCACATTTTTAACAGCCCCATAACTTAGTAAATATCAGTAGCCGTAAACTGCGTTAGTCAATGGAATCTGTATTTTCACAAAAAAATTATTTCGTATTGTGAGTATTCGTGTCTATATGAATTCTATAAGGTTGTTTCAAAAGTTGTGTTTGTTTTAATGGCATGTTTTTTTGAATACAAAACAGAAGCACTACAGGAAAATCCTTGAGGTTTCCTAAGAGCGGTGCCTGTGCGAGAGTAGCGATTCACATTGGATTTGAATCGCTGAACATTAAATCCATTTGGAAAAACGTTCTCAGGGAGTTTGTTCTACATAAAAGCAGTCCTCCAAATGGAAGAGTTCTTGAACAGTGAAGTTCGAGGTGTACGGAAGTTGAACCCCAAAATGATGAGCAGCCACAGTGCGTCTCGTATTTCTGATATGTACCGCTCTTGGTGGAATCAAATGTGCCTAGTCACTTGAATACTTCCCGTGAAAGTATATATAGAAGAAAGAAAGATCTCCAACCATACTCCGATGTTCCAGACTATCAAGGTTGCAAGTGATGTTCGCGTCTCCAATAAGTCGGATGGTTCTCATCTGAATGGGATCCAGCAGCTTCAGGGTGTGCTTAGGGGCGGAGCTCTATACATGAGAACAATACTCCAAAGAAGGTCTGATCTGAGTTTTATAAAGCATTAAAAGTTGCTGAGGTGTGTACAGTTTTCTGGTTAGAAACAGTGTTGATGTGCATCCGCAGCCGATGTCCTGGAATCCAAATGGAATGACGAGGCAAGTGTGCTGTTGTCAGCGAAGCAGTACATTTGATTCTTGGTTTTCTTCAATGAGTAGTTGGTATACAATAAAAAGAGGAGTATAGACAATATGGATCCCTGGGGAACACCAGCATTCATGATAAAAGTATTCGAGTCACTTACAGAGAATGTTCTCCGAAGTTTGGCCAGCAAACCCTCATACCACACATGGTCAAACGTCTTAGAAATATCAAGCGCAACTGCTCTTGATTCTCCATGTTCCTCGAGTGCGTTATTCCAAATATGGGTGACATACGGTAGAAGGTCGCTCGTTGATCTATGTTTCTGAAAGCCATATTTATGATCACTCAAGATGTTAAAGCCTTCGAAATATTTAAAGATATGGTAGTTTATGGCTTTCTCCATGATTTGTGATATCACTGATAGCAAAGCGACTGGTCTATAGTTATTTGGAAGATTTTTCTTGCCCTTTTTGGAAATGGGCTGAACACGAGCAATCTTCCAACAAGAAGGAAAAACTCCTTTCTTGTAAAACATGTGTTTTTGTAGCGTCCCTTTTTGGATCGGATTGTCACGTGTGTTGAAAAGTTGATCTTTTCCGAACGACAACAGGAGACGTTCAGGACAGTGGCTGGACACCGATTAGCCACCCAGGCACTTCCCAAAGGCGAAAACCCACCAGTCAGCAGCTGATGTGATTCATTATAACTTTCTGCAATCGGGCCAATCCAACATATCAGAGTCCTTTGTTGAGAATATTCGATGAAATGTACCGGAAATTGCGTCAGCAGCACCCGGCACTGATCAACAGAAGAAGTTCAATCCTGCTTCACGACTACGCCCGTCCGCACGTTTTACGAATCACCGCCCGAAAACTGAACGAATTGAGCGTCGAAGTTCTATCATCTCACGGCCTTCATCGACTTCATCGAGTTTCGAGCACATGATTTTTATGCTATCGGAATTGATAGACTTGTGTTACGTTGGCAAAAGTGCATTAATTCAAAAGGCGCTGATATCGGTTAAATTGAATAATTATTCACTGAGATATAGTTTCTTTCTTGATTCGCCCCTGAAAAAGATAAAATGAAATATTGATAGCTGAAAGACCCGGAGTACAAAAATCTTCATGGAAAGGCATTTTTCAACAAATCTCCAAATAATTCTTGTATTTTTTCAAAAAGTTTTAAGATAATTGTATTAAAGATTCCAATTCACCCACTTTCTGAATTAAAAACAGTATATGCACAAATATTTTCATTGAATATACAGCGTGACTCACGGTCGATGGTAGGTTAGACGTTTCTGGAAAACGCAACGCATGATTTCTCTGAAAATTCCACCTCTCACATTTCCTTACCTGTTCTATCGATCTAAAATATTTTCACAATTGCGGCGTTGCCACTTCTATCAAAAAGTCCTAGCAACTATATTTTTTTAAATAGAACACCCCGTATATTAATACATTTTTAGAATCACTCTAGTATTTTAATACTTTTTTGTTGATAATGTCCTATACCTATCTCTTTCTGTTTTCGAGATTAAAAATAAATTGTGTTAAATATGGTCCAAAACATAGCCTTAATTGAATTTAAGTACATTAGAACTCTCAATTCATGGAAAGTTGATATTTTGACGATAGTTTGGACAAACTCAAAATATTCAAATAACACCAAGAAATCGACTCCATATCATACAGGGCGTGCTTAAATTACTATTATTTCCATTGTGTATAAAAGTAATCAAAAGTTCATTTTTTCAAATAAAACCACCTGTATATTACTCGGTAAATTGAAAGATGATGAAAATGCTTCAAGATGATATACCATGTCCCTATACCTAATTCGTCAAGTTTTCTTAATGAAGACGTTTT
>WOGR01009511.1:0-11316 GCA_015342045.1 Leptinotarsa lineolata | reverse complement strand
GTTAATCGAATGAACAGATCACGTGTATGTCATTTGTGAAAAATATTTTTCGATAGGTCTAGTCGAAGTTTTACATGCACCGCTACCATTTCTCATTGGGGTAGACTCGAGGTATTTTGATTTATATGATCCGCCACCTGATGTAAGCTGCATCGATTTGGATACCAATATAATAACGGTAATCTCGTTACAATATTTTTCGTGAGTTTTTTTTTTACTTTTTTGTAATTCAGATAGCTGAAACACAAAGACAAACTCTGAACTTCAAGTTGCTTCCTAAAAGAGCAGCGAAAATTCTAAAATCGACGCTAGACTATCTTTATTATCAGTTGAGGAACAATACTTCTGTGGCCTCAGATACTGTCAATCAAGATGACATAGAGCTGGAGTTCCAAAGAAGAAAGAAAGAGGTGAGTTTATTTCCAATAAAAGATTTTACTTTGCTTAAATTTCTACTACAACCTCCTCTGATTCGAGATGTATTCTAGCAAGCCCAGGAACTGGAAATTCAAGAGGCTTTTCTCAAATTTATGGCGATGGCTCTGAAAGGCTATCGTTCGTATCTTCTACCAATAACTAAGGCTCCAACAGTTGGAACGACGGATCCTCAGGCGTTATTCCAACTGAATGACTTCCTGAGAAGTAGGGATAAGACTCATCACAAATTCTTCACTTTATTGATGAGAACACAGATGTTCATCAGGTAAGAATTTTTTTATTTTTTCCTAGTCAATACAAGTTGAAAGGAATTTTTGCTAAAACATAATCATGCTATTTCCTTCTGTATATATGGTACTCACATATCATTGGGTGCTTTATTCTACTACTTGGGATCCGCCAGAATTGTCCACTTCTCCCAAGTCTCCGAAAAACACTGAGGCCTCATGGAATTTTTGCGTTTTCCCCCATCTTTTTCATGACACTCATTACCACAATCTTGTCTGTAATAGTTTCTACAGGTTCCTTAATGGATGTATGTGATATTTTTCTAGACATAATTTGGATTGACCTTAAATTGTTTGCTTCCTGATCCAAAGATCTAGTGCCTCACATTTACATAAAATATGATGAGCTGCATTGCCTGCAGCTAAGGTCTTCGTTGTACATCCCTATTTTGTCCTCACACAGGTTTTCCTGTGTGAGGTCCTGGATATGTTTTCCTAGTATACTCATTGATGACCACTGTGAACATATAGGTAACAAATGGTGAGCAAGTCAAATCATATAGAGACCTCAAACAGATTC
Source organism: Leptinotarsa lineolata (assembly GCA_015342045.1). Taxonomy (NCBI): domain Eukaryota; kingdom Metazoa; phylum Arthropoda; class Insecta; order Coleoptera; family Chrysomelidae; genus Leptinotarsa; species Leptinotarsa lineolata. Next base: position 10,071 of record WOGR01009511.1, on the reverse strand, counting down.
TTACTTCTAGGTGACTTCAGATATACATGGGAATTTTGTGGAGTTACTATTGGGACCTCTTTTTTATTGATATCATAAGAAAGTTCACCGTCTGTGTTAATGATCAATCCTTCTGTGTAGTGAAGAAATATCATTTGAAAAAAAAACCGTTGCACTCCGAGAGTGCCGGCAGAATGAAAACTTAAATATTAACGTTGTGAATTTTAGATATTTTGGAATGGTTAGGGAATAATTTTGCACGAATTGCTTTAATTATCAGTATAATAGTACTATCATTTATCGGGTAAAATACAATATTCATTTATTGCGCTATCGTACACAAACATGACAATTTATATTACATTAAAAATGTAACACTTCAGAACTATTACAATTATTTTACATTAAAACGCTCATCTCTCAGAACAATCAACTTCCATATAATTTCAACGACTCTTTCACCATCATCATTACCAGAACCATCATCGCCAATCTCTACAACTGATACGATAGGTTTATGGTAGCTGAAGTGAGAAACGAACAAGTTTGTCTAAAAAATGTCTAAATAAGACCGCATCGATAGTAGTTTTGTATTTCGTTGTGCTAAGATTGCGATCATTTGACATCGTTAAACCAAATTCATTATTTGAAACACACATGCGCAAGCGCTCTGTGCCGCCTAAACGAAACAGCAGGCGCAGGCATACACTTTCGCCGCGCGGTAGAGGGGGATACTTCCTTCCCTACGCCGCTCCGGCGGTCTACTCTCCCTCCGTCTTATGAATTTTCGATCAGGTTACGTGTCCTAACGTGAGTTTCATATTCTTTATCCACCACAAAAGTTCACAACGCCGCTAAAGAAGTTTTCACTTCAAAAATTAGTTTGTAATTCCAACCTTCTGGCTGTGAATACATTTATTGAATTGGGAATTTTGGACATAGGTAATGATTCCATCACGTAATGTCCTACTGCTAAATTTTCAGAAGCATTTATTGACAGCAAATTTTATTATCATTATTCTAATGTAGCGCCCATTAGAAAAAATAAAGTTGATGATGGTGGCCGGAAGACGAAACGTCGGATAGCAAATCTGAAAACGCCATTATGTAGCAGGGAAAAAGTGGCAATGTGGAAGTTCCGTTCATTTTCGAATCCTTCGAAAAATAAAGCCAGAAACGAATAAAACTCATTTTCCGAAATTTCTGTTTTCTCCGGATATCTCTGGATATACTTACTACACACTACTGCTAATGTATCCTTAATATTTATATTTTCTTGAACGATGTATAGAAAAGAAAATATAGTATTGTCTGTATTATATTTTGTACTGTCATATTTACGAAAAGAAAGTAAACAAGGAACTCTTGTATGATAAGCTGACTCACCCATATGTTAGCGCGTTCGGTTGGATACCGAATTTTTTCATCAAAACTAGAAGTTTCACGGCAAGTAGCGGCCTGGAGTGTTCTCCGCACAACTGCATCATCAGTCTGTAGCAAACTTCGTCGCAAGCTAATCGTAGCTTTGTAGCTCTGACAAGAAGCTCGTAAGATTGTTGCAAGATAGCTTTTTCTTTGCCAGCGTTGAGATGAAGCATGCTGGGAAGGATCATGAAGTAGAGGGTGTGACAGGTTCCGCACAAACATCTAGCCCATGAATCTGGTGATTGCAAACATTTCCTGAAACACAGTATGTTCCTAAACATAGACTGAAAAACACAGAGCATGGGCCGCATTACGCATCAATTAAATTCTACAACCATTTACCTTTGATTATCAAAGAAGATCGGACAAGACAAACTTTAAAAAAACGTGTTTTAAATCTGTTGTGACATTGAGCCATGTTCATTACAAGAATTCATTGACAAATAACCATTTTCAGTCTGTATTGAATTTAAGCTTCCCAGTAACTTCAATACTACATATTACATTCTACTCATTAATCTTTATATGTGATATTTACTTATTTGTTTCTCTTTTTTTATACTTTTATTGGATTTACCTCAACCACATGATTTTATTTATATTAATAATAAGTGACATTTTGCATTGTTGATGTAATCAATTTTATGACTTAAGTTTTATCAATTGTTTGAATTGGAAGCCTCAATAAATATATCTATCTATCTATCTATCTATGACTTACTATTGCTGAAAAGGTAAGTCCTATTTATTCACTGTCTAATCCATGAATGTACTATAATCAACACTGGACATGGAAATGATAGCACTCCTCGAAAATATAAAGTCCTATCGTGGCAATATTTTTTGTGAAAGAGGTGAAATTTCAATTACATGAAACACTCATTCTCAATATCGGACATTCAATGTTTCGAAATGACACTTGCCTTACTGCCCCTTCAGCACCAATGTGGATAACATTACAAGATGGAACATAAAATTCAAAAATAAAATTACGACTTTATGTGACGAATAAGTTGAATCTACTCATATCATCGATGACAGAACGTAATGGCATTCATTCGCTCATTTGATTCAATCCCAGCCATAGGACATGTGCGAACCTCCCAAATATCCATTCAATTGTTGTTGATATCATTATAGACAATCTAACTGAAGTTTCATCCCAACCCCAACTCACTTAGTTAAATCTATCTCTTGAAGATAATCATTTGGTGATCGAAACACGTGTCGAGGTGTTAAAAATAACGGTTTGGTGTTGGGATAAAACTCCAGTACGATTCTTGTGAGTTCACAATGATGTGCAAGCTATTTGGATAATTTTGCATCTCACTGAACACAAATTTTTCTCCGTGTCATTGAAGAAACTGCTCCTGTCACACCCAACTGACACTGAAAACACCGAAAAACCCAAAGCAGGAACAGCACTAGAGCGACCAAACCACGTGCCCCGATCGCCTGTCAATTTCACGCCAGAAGCGAGTCCGATGCGGCAAATTCTCTCTCAGCTACGCCCGCATAGAAGGAAGAACGCCGCATGACTAGAATCCGAGCCCGCCTAAAAGCATCTCACCCCGTCAGAGGTCGATAATACACGTCACAGGGCACACACCCCCGTAATGTATCGCGGAAAATATTATAGTAAATTAGTAACAATGGACTGACCTACTAATAGAGGCAAAGGGAGAAGCATCCCTCTTTAGTGGAGGAGCTTTTGTCAGGTCTCTTAGCTTTCAGGAAAATTGATTGCACTTGGGTAAATAACGCTCCAAACCAACACAATAACATTTATGTAATCAAGTTCCGAGGAATGTGTGTTTTTATTGCGTGAGTAACTTTATTCATTGGACTGCGAGAATTGAAATATGAGGTTGTTGCAGAAGTTCTGTCCTTTACAATGACATGGTTTTTGTAGCTCCTATCTCAATAAATATTAGAGGTAGAGGTTACCAAAATAGGTAGCACAGAAGAAATTGTTTGATTTGGTGTACTCCAAGGTACTGTTTTGGGACCTGTCTTATTTCTTATTTATATAAACCATATACTGAAAATATAATCCACAGGCACTGTCTTTTCTTTTCTGACGGCACGGCACTATTTTATGAGGCGAAGTTAAAGAGAAAGCAGTAAAAGACATTGAAAAAATTATTGGTTGTTTCAAACTGAATCTACCCACTGTCAATATTGAAAATAACTGAAATATTACTTGCCAAGCTTCATCATCAGGATAGGATGAAGCCCATATTGATAGGTCCTTGACATTGAATATTCACATTATGAGACTCCCTTATTTACAGGTTTTACCAGTTCAAGAACTTCATTTACTTTCCCAAACTAAAAATATTATACCATGCTCTTGTTGAATCTCTACTGCAATACAGAATTATAGTATGGGGGGGAGAACGACACTGCCACATTCTACCTCTAGAAATCTCGCAAACAGAATATTGAAGGATATGTTTGAAGTCCCTTCCATATATTCCAGCAACCAATTATTTACAGACGCGAACGTGATGGATATCACAAAGCAGTATGCAAAAAACATACTGATGTTTTATAGTGATAAACAATTTAGTGTACAAACTGTAAATCATAGCCACTATACGAAAAATTAACATAAGATACACTTACCGGGACTTAGAAAAGCAATTGGACAGAGATGCTTTTCGTATAATACACCACGACTGGTGGAAAATACACTATCCTAGAAGCCCTGAAAAGTTACATGCATTTTCGTCTTTTCAAAAAAAACTAAAAACACATTTTACCAAACTCTCCTAACCTCAATATGTATTGAAATTTTTGTCTATATTGTAGTTCTGTATTTTTGACTATATTGTAGTTCTGAATATTTTTTTTGAATTGGTTGAATGTACATTATCATTATTAATTAGTACTTTCAAATTCAACTCTGAACATTACAATGAGTATACCACAGGGTTCATTTTTCAATACACAAAAAACACAGGTTATTCGTATTCACAATCACCAGGAAAAAATTCAAATCTCCAGTTCCATGTAAATAACATATTTCCAAAAAGTGATGATGGAAGTGTTGAATTTTTATTTATTCATCCTGATGAATTCCTGAATTGAAATAGTTATTGTCAACATCTGAATCCTAAACTCAATTTGCTGAACTATTAGCTTAAGATCGGCATTGACTAGAGCTCAGTTATTCAGTATCTATTATGCTCATGTAGACTCTAGAATAAGGAGGGGAGGGTTTTACCAAAGATATTCTGGTAGATGCTGCAGGAGTAAAAGATAGATATCGAAAGAATAATCAATCTGGACCATCTCCAGGGATAGATTTCACAAGACTTTCTTCATTTTTGAAAATTATGTATACGAAGTTTGAAAAAAAGATTCCAATAGAGAGCCTTGTGGAACTGCTGTTCTAACCAACAAGGTCACTTCGAATTCGTTCGGACAAGAGGAACTGTGCTTTAGATAATCACACAGAACTCTGATGGAAAAACTACTCAAAATGATACGTGTTGTTGAATCAATTGCAATATTACCCCCACTGATTATTATATTATTATCAATATTCTACTTTGTATTTTGGGCAAAAGTTGAGAGCCGATAGATTTGTTATTTTTACCTTAATAGAAATCATTCAAAATTTCTGACACTTCATACTAGCTGGCAATTATAGTTTCAAGAATCCGATGAACACCCTGTAGCTATCTCATCACAATGAAATCAAGTGATGGCATCGAGCTGACCCACTTGTGTACCTTATTAAAGAGAAACGACTATCGATCGTAGACAAAGTATGTACAGATTATTCCCTTCAACCCGACTCACCGGGGAAGTATTACAATAACGATGGATATAAATCACCCTTCAAGCGATGTTTTAGAGCATTCTCTGTAGTGAATGGGAAGTTATTGGCTCTTTTAGTTTACCGTTCTTTATTCTTACTAGAAGTCACGCGAGTGAATTCCAGTTGAATTTTTGTTCTCTATATTCGTAAATTAACCGTCTGTTTTTTGTTATGAAAATGATGGACAGCGTTATAATGACGTTTCAAAAATACTGGTGTTACCAAGGATCCATATCGTTTCAAACCCTCTCCATCGGACCAGAATCTGTTATTGGCATTGCTTTAGGCTTTGCCAAACAAACGTTGAACACCTGGATGGCAAGAAGTTTGAAAAACCATATCAAAAATCATTAATACAATAATACAAATTATTGTATTAGTGAGTTTTAAGTTTTAAAGACTTCTGACAAAACCTTCCAGGATTGGTTCACTCCAAGGCGTTCATTCACCCTTCGAAGCTTGAAACCAAAAAGTTGTTCATCCCTAATGAAATACGATGTCAAAAGCTTTTGTACAGACTACAGGTGCAACATGCAATGCAACATGAATAACAGGCCTCCTTATAGGTCACTGTCATCTGAATCATCATATGCAGATACTCTGACTGTCAGAAGACAGTGTGTTCTAAAAATTGTTCCAAAATTGTTCATTCCGTTAACCAGCTGACGAACGTCAACCCTCAGAAGTCGAAACTTATGCGAGTAATGGATTAACGAGGCCCTACCTTTCAACGTGCGATTACCCAGCCTCTGTTTGGAATATGATGAAACAGTATATACTTTGTGCCTGCCCGACATGGTCCAAATCAGGTTTTCAGAGTTTGGTAGAACCACACTCTTGCCATTTGACCTGAAAGATCACTCACCATACAAACTAATCGGCTTTGTCAAGAAGCTGGGTCCGTCTGATTGAGTTTGAATAGGTATGAGCCATAATAAACCCTTGTGGATAGCGGTGGAGGATCGAATAGACCCACTCACTTATGACCTAACCTACCTATCCTTTGCTACATTTACTGCTTATCAATCTGCTCACTCCTTCCTTCAGCACCCTTATATTTTACTTCTAAGTTGAGGAAATAACATCTTTCCTACGAAAAAGCCATCCAGAGGATCGTTAAAAGAATCAATATTTGAATATCACAGATAAACCAGGCTTCATAAAGAGTCCGTTGTTTGAGCCTAGCAACACTGATAAGACCCTTCGATGTCGATATTTCATTTTTTTTCTTATAACTACCGCTCGTTTCTTGTTTTCTTTATTTTTTCCTATTGGATAATTGAATCTTTGGTATCTATCCATTTCAGTTTAGCTTTTTTCTCATCTTCTAGGTTTTGCTGTCATTCTACATTATCCAGTTTTTTCTTTGCATCTATATATTCATTTCATCTTCATTTTCGATATCACCTCAAATAGTACCATAATCAAAATCTCCTTCTGATGAACTCAGATCTGTGACCGACATTTGTATTGACAACTCAGTTTTGATCTTCTTTTTCATCTATTTTGAATTATATTCTTCCTTCAGCCGTGTTAAACCAACCAAAATGGTAAAATAATCATGGTATTCACTGTCACTATTTCATCTAGAACAGTTTTCCAGGATACTATTTTATAACCGCCTCATTTGTAGTAACTCATATACGATTTGTCCAATGTTAGATTCCACTCCATCATTACAGCTTTGATTTTGAATAGGAATGCACACAATTAATTTTAATAAACACTTATTCAGTTCATTTTCAGTACCAGATTGTCAATATTTGGGTTCGTTATAGATACGTTTCGGAAACAAAAGAAAACGTTCCTGAAGGTGTATTATTTTGTAGATAAGCAGTGACAGACAATATTCCCAAATCAAGAAGATGCGCACCCAAAGCACAGTTTTCAGATCACTTTGTTTGAGCTTACTCAAGGAATTGTCAGTTGGGAGTGGTGCAGGAAACACTCATTTTGTGAGGTGTATCAGGATGGATTTGAAGGGAGCTCCAGGAAGTTTCAGAAGAGAACTTGTTAAACAGCAGATAAGAGCAATGGCAGTAGTGGAAACAGCTAAGACCAGGCAGCAGGGGTATCCTCATAGAATATCATTTTCAGAGTTTTTGAGAAGGTTAGCACTTTACCTCGAGACACTAGAGTTTGACCCGTTCATATATTTAACGAAGATGACTTTTTCACTTACTCGTTTTGATACTGAACAACCAGGCACAAATATGAACTCTTGAGTACCAATTAAAATTCAAAGTAATTACTCGAATACATTTGACGTAACTATGAAGAGACACCTTAGGAACTATGTAACGTACTCAAAAAAGTGTTAAATGATGATAGTCACAATAAAATGGTTTTCGAAATGCTGATTTGAAATAGTTCATTAGTGAAGTGTTGAAGTACTTTCAAAAAAAACCTTATAATCAAAATATATCTGAAAACATCACCACTTTATTTGATTTTACTGAAAACCAAATTGAGATTTTCTCCTGCACATGAAACAGATCATTCTGATATAAAACAAAATGATTATATATGTTATGCAGTATCAGACATACTTTCTATTAACTGGAAATGCTCAGCTACGTGATAAATACATAAAAGTTATTCAACTCCATGGAAAAAATTGTAACAGAGAATATTTTCATGTGTTTCTGAATCAGCCTATTGTATCAGATCTCTTCTATTGGTTGGTAATGAATGCCACATAGTTTGATAATTTAATCAAAAATAACATTTCAATAATATTCGTCGAATGTTTTGATTAAACGTTCTACACTTTCCTCAACTGAATGGTCTAATCTGCACAAGTTGCCCTCTTCTTTTATAACATGAAATGAGTTCGCAATGTTAAAAGGGCAGAAGCAGAATAATAATCCATTTCTCTACCATCTTGTCGACTACATCATAAATATAGTCAAATATCATTTATTATTCGCCCTGTTTATTCTTATTCTTTTGAATTGATGAAAACTATCATTACTCATTCAAAAAGTCCAGAAGTTCTTCGAGTTTTGCTCTCTTCTCTGACTCTTGCAGATGATGATGATAATATACATGAAATAAATCAGGATTACAAAGTATAAGTGATACATTAGAGTATGAAATGTCAAATGAAGTGAAAAAGAATACAATAACAAATAACTGTGTATAAAAGTCTAAAATTTTACCTATAAAAATCTTGATAACACCAATTCAAAATAGTATCAGAAACAGTCCTCGAAGTATCCTTGAAGATTCTAATAAGATTTTTTCACTGAAAGCTTCTTCAATGCTTCTTTAAATTCAATAAGGGTTTATTCTATGTTCTTTATTTCGACAGGTAGATAAGCATGTATTTTACAGCCATTGCAAATAAATGAGTTTTCAATCAAAGTTGCAGAAGGAAAAGAAAGTTTACTATCACTGTTTTGGCGAGTATTGTAGAATGTTTTATGGGAGTCAAACTTGTCTAAATGGTTCTTCATAATCAATACCGTTCCTAAGATATACCGGGTGATTCTCTAAGGTGGCTCATCCCTATGACTTTTTTATTATTGGAGATAGAAAAACATTGGGCGTTGGGTATTATAGTTCAATTCACATTTTTCGACATATTAACTTGCTTTGCCGTACTTCCGATTTGACTGGAAATGGTCTCAACTTTCGATTTTTAAATCCGACATCCTTTATATTTTTAATAATTCCGATCGAGAATGGATCGTGTAAATTGCTTCGTTCTTGATCAAGCAACATGGGAAAATTACGACTGTGAGGCTTATGACTTCACAGTCGTTTAAGAATTATTTCACAGTCGCGTATATGAATTTTTCCAGTTAACTTGATTTTTTCAAATGGAAACGGGGTGGCTCGTCAGCTTTTTGTGAAAGATCATTCTCTTACGAATAATTTGATGCTACAAACTTTCACTTTATTTTCTTTATTTTTCTGAATAATTGCAGGAAACGATCATACCCGATAACAAATAATACGTATTCGGTATACTTATGCACTAAGTCCTCTGACAAATAATTGAAGCTGTTGCTAGGAATACCTAAACGAATGAACTAATGAATATGCTGTCACTTTCAAAAATTCATTTGTTGTCTAGTTTATAATTAGATATGGCAAATTATACTGGAAACGAGAAAATTGACATTTTGCTAATTTACGGAGAAACAAAAAAGAATGCAACTGACGCAGCTCGAATTTATGCTCAGAGGTTCCTTAATCGTCGCCATCCCATTCGGCATTATTTTCCAAAACTGGAAAGAAAAATGCGAAATGAACCAGAAAAAAATTCCAATAACTCCACCGTTAGTGAAGAAAACGAAGTAGACGTGTTGGCCTATGTTGTAGTGAATTGTACAGCGTCAATTCGCTAAATTGTTTCTGGGTGTGATATAAGTTATTCGTCCGTTTGGAGAATTCTTCACAAATATAATTATCGATCATTCAGGTACCAATAACACCAACATCTTCACGATAACAATTACAACCGAAGATCGACTTATTGCAACTGTTTTTTGGCTAAATACAGAAAAGATGTACGTTTTCCATCTAAAATTATTCATTTATTCAAATGAATCCCGATTCACCAACTTAGCTATGTTCGATAAGAATGATAAAAGGTACTGGTCTCAAGCAAATTCACATCTGATGCAAGAAGGAAATTCTCAAGAGCGATTTGGTTCCAATTGCTGGATGGATATTATCGGAAGAAAACTTTTGGGGCCAATAATTTTCGACAGACAACTGACTGCGGAAAGATAATTAATGATTTCATTGAAGATTTGCCACTGGCTAACCAAGTTGATATCTATTTTCAACAAGATGGAGCGCCACCTCACAATTCTCAAGTCGTAAGA
>WOGR01009510.1:0-15622 GCA_015342045.1 Leptinotarsa lineolata | reverse complement strand
AAAACGACCAACTCCCGCCAAACGGTCATCTCCCGCCAAACCGGTGAAGCGAAGAGAGGGAAGAGGGGAAAACACACACAGCGAAGGGAAACTAGCAAATCAGGAATAGCAGAGCATGTTTGGACTGATGAACACAACATCGAGTGGTCCCAGGTAGTGGTCCCATACACAAGGAGGAACACTGGTTCAGAAGGAAATTCAAAGAAGCCGCATACATGCTGTCCAACAAGGTATTCAGCCAAGCTAGCGTAGAGATACGGAACGTATGGAAACCCATAATCAAGGAAAAATTGGCCAACTCCCGCCAAACGGTCATCTCCCGCTAAACGGGTGAAGCGGAGAGAGGAGATAAGTGAAAGGAGGGGATAAGTGAAAGCATTCGAAAGACCCATAAATAGTCACTCCTCAGAGGAATCAGTCCAGTCATCACCCGAAGACGATTGTGGATACTAAAAATCGAATCGTCGTGAAGTAACTTGGCTTGAAATCTTTCAATTTTTAGTTCATTTTATCTGTTGAATTTTCAATTTCTTGCCTAATTTTTATTTTATTAAAGTTCCTTTTAGGGTTTTTTGGCTCAATATAATTATTGTTTTCAGCCAGTCATTTTAATATTCAATTTCATTTGTTCTTTCGGAAATTTCAAATCATATTAGACAATGGAAGTCCGAACTAATGATATTCACCATGAAACATTGTCAACCAACTTGAAACAAACACTTACAAACTTTTCTGCCTTAATAATAATTGAGTTATTATGATTGTACTGAAATAATGAACGTATTGCATTATCATTAATTATTTTTTCAGCACGATCGTCCTCTACTAGACATCTACAAAGATGAATTCGATTGTACCCAAAAACCACCTTTCGAAACGGCGAAAGATGGAGACATGTACAAAGAAAGGAAGAATCTCACGTATCCCATCAATGTGGCAAGGAATGTGGCCAAACTCGCTGCTCAAACGCATTTCGTATTTCCTTCCGATATTGAGTTGTATCCCACCAGAAACTTCATAAAGGAATTCCTGGATTTTGTCCAAAAACGGCCAGAATATTTTAAAAAGAACTCGACTAATGTGTTTGTGTTGCCTCTCTTTGAAATTCTGGAAGGCTACAGGGTACGTACCGATGACACGGATGATATGTCCTGATTGTTTATAGAATTGATATAGAAGAAGCTTTGTGGATTCGTACTTCTTCATCTTTATACAAGAAATGTGGTAAACGTCCGAAACTAATTATCTTCTGAAAAATATTGTCTTTTCAATTTTGATATTTTCATGGAGAAAACCGGAAAATCCTATCTAATTTAGTTTGTAGTATATGTTCAAGAGTTAGCAAAGCCGTATGTGGCTTTCTGGAACTTCAACTAGCGATTCCTACTATGACTGATAATCAGTCCGTGCAAAGCTTGTTGTGGAATCATCTGAAAATAGAACTTTTAACGGGTGATAATCAACTGTATTGCCAAATTTGCGCAAAACCAACTGACTATTATGAGACAACAAGTATAGCTAAGGCACCAGTCAATCTAATAATAACACTGATAATCTTCCAACATGACTCAACCTCAGACAGAAGCACCAAACTCTTACAAAGGTTCGACATAGATTCACACCCCAATCTAGCAAACCACTATTATAATCATGCAGTCATTGTTCACTGTGGTTCTGGCGTTGAGTCTGGTCATTATTACGCTTTGGTCAAGGATGAAACAGACTTAAGTTTCACGATAGTTGTGTCACAAACTTTTCTGGTGATATCTTGAATTTATTGGAGCCTCTGGAGACACCCTACAATTTGTTTCATGAAAGAGAGGACATTGGCAGATCAAGATCTTTAGGTGATGTGGTGCTGCAATTTTTTTTTGGTTTTCCTGCAGCTGAAAAAGCAAATGCGCCACTGGAATCAATCAAGTCGCCTCGGAGAGCCAATTGATTTTTTTTGTAGTTTCATAATTTGTATTACTTTTCAAATTTTGAAATAAATATAAAGTTTCTATTATCAATTAGGTTAAAACTATTGGTTTTGATTTCTGCAAATATCTCAAAAACAAATTGTATTCGAGATAGTTTCAAGGTGATTGTTGGGTAGAAATGCTTCCGTATGCGTTGATCCTATACACTTGACCGGATGAGGAAGTATAGAAAAAACAGATATTATCTAAGACACATGAATAAAAACAAATCGCCCAAACAAAGTTTTCACCGATATTTTTCAATTGACTATGCTTTCAATGACAAGAGAACCCCGTTAAAAAATAAAACACATGATTTTTCAATATTATTATCAACTATTGAAGCCATTACACAATCAAAACTCTGAATAAAGCAATTTGATTTTTTCTCTCGAATTATTGTTATACCTATCTTTTTGTTTTCTCGTTTCTGAAAACAACATAATGATGTATTTGAAAATTTTAACCCGTATTTCCCTTATTGTTTGAGAAATTGTTATAAAAAATGCAGTATTTGAAAGATTTTAAGTTATTTTTTGTTTGTTACTCAAATATATAATTTATTCTTATCAAATGCATTTTCGCCCTTTGAAATGGCTCTTGGAAACCAAACTATTTTGGTGTTATAACTGATGTAGTTATCAGGCTTCACTGATACGATTTTTTTAAAGTAGACAGAGTTTATATTTACAGTTATTAGCAAAAATGTTTGAATCACCATCGAAATGCTTCAAAATATCTGAATGAGTAGCAGTGAAATTGTACAACAATATAGGGTGTTATTGAATTGTACCGTCATACTCCGTAATTGTATTTCATATATCAAAAAAATGTTTCATGAAATATGTGTTCTGATTGTATGTCTTTGTTATTTCTATCAATATCTAACCTTATAAGAATAAATGACCTTGAAACCTCTTATCTTTAAGGGGTATCATATGAACCCCAAATGAATCAGCATAGAGGTTTGCTTTCTTCATGTGAAATTAACCCAATTCCTCAAAATACAACTTCACAAATCACTACACTACACTTTAATATTTTACATGGCCTACGACGAACGCCTATCGAAAAGTAGGAAATGTTTTTGGGTTTTTGCTGTTTTACCTTGTGATTAATTTCCAACAGTTGGTGGGATTGTCCTCATTAAAATAAAACAGGGTTCCCAACTTGGGAGTTTTCCCCCAAATTCCATGGTGAATAAAAGTGAAATAGGAGTTTTTTTAGGGCTGTTATATTTTCGGTAAAACCACTTTCAAGCGTAGGTGTTCATCATTCAAATATTATGAAACATATTGGATGATTAAATGGAAGATTCAAGGCATAATCACTCGTCCTTTTTATATCAAAAAAATGCATCATGAAGTTCGCGAAATCTGCAATAAAATTTGACAAACTGGGCACTTCATTAATTTGTAGTCAACAAAATGTCGATAATTTTCAGATTCCCGAAACAAAGAAAGAACTTCAGGATATGATTCGTAATAAAACTGCCATCACCTTTCACGAAAAAGTTTGCGCATCCTGCCATCGTGTTCCCCGTGTTAAAGAATGGTTGGAACAGACTGATAGTAAAGGTTTGGATGTATTCACTGCTACAAAACGGCACGGTAAGCAAATCGTTTGGGAACCGTTTTTCGTTTGTACGCATAAAGAGCCACTCTGGGATGAGAGGCTGAACTGGGAAGGACAAGGAAATAAAATGTGCCAGGTATGTATCTGTTCATTCACTTCTTCAAATTAATACACAAGACATAGAACAAAATCACAACTCAAATATATTTTGAACTATCACCCCCTTCTTTGATTCGTATGAATATGATTTTTAATCCTGCGCTTCATAACTTTACTCCTCTGTCTCTTTCGCATGCTGGCCTTGTTAGCGTCACCATGGGAGTAACAAAATTTAAACATTTATGTCTAATTTGGGTTGTTGAGAAAAATCTGCAACTCGCTCATATGCGATTCATTCTATATTACATACCAGATTTAACTTCCAGTCCTCGAGGGCGGTCCTTTGAGAGAACGGTTCGATGTGGAGAGCGATATTAGCTCCCAGTTCGTCCTCTTTAGGCTGCTCTTGATGTACTGTTATTTTTTAAATAAACCTTGTTTTTCGATGCCTTCTACTGTTCATTGTGAGTGCAGAGGTTGATAATTAAATATGATGATCTTCAATAATTTACTGTATCGGATTGAATTAACACAAACAAATATCGTAGCCACTAAACAACTCCGCTAGGTCAATACAATAACTTTACGTGGCGAACATTTGAAAGATGTCATATTCCAAACATAATGGCATCAATGTCTTTCAAACAAACACACACTTTGTTTTATTTAAATTCATAGATAGAATGCGCTTAATGAAAGACCTCATATAAATTACGTTTAGATATTATCATCTTATTGATTTTTTGTTTCGCTAGAAAGCTTTCCAGATTTTTTTACGATTTGTTCAGCAGAATTTATAGAAACAAAGTTTTTCCTGTTCGTTTTTCATTAAATAAGTAAAATATGAAACTCAGCTAATTTCCGCAATGCATTTCTGGCGTAAACATATTTCTTCATGAGACATACTAGCCGCTGAATCATGCTTTGTCTTGCCGCGTACCTACCTCGCCAACAATATCGATAAATCATATACAAGGGGCGTATGACACTAGTATCAGCAGCTATGCCCTTATTGGTCACGAAATACAAAATCTACAAGATAAGATTTTGACCTGTTCCCCAAGAAACAAAAAAAAATTAATTCTCTGAAAATTTTCCGATTAGTTACATACAAATTAGTATGGGACTGACTTTCCGCAATCTCACCTGTTTATGAACGCCCTCTCTTCAACAAGTCTGACCCACAGAACACGAAGATCTCACGGACCGTACGGGATTTTTTAATGAACCTTTTCAGAATAACCTGTGCAGTAAAAGTTGCGCGCGTCACTTGTGGCCAAAAAATGAATCTCATTGGTCGTCAATTTTCCCCGCCTTGATTCACTGATTCACAAAATCTTCTGGTGTGCTCTCTCTTTCGCACTAACGTTTTGCACATCTTTTAAATATGCCCACAAGTGACGTATAACTCTTTATCTCTCAGACTAACTCAGTTCATATTTTCCATCTCTGTTCTACGTATTCTGGAAAGGACTATTACACTCACTTATACCAATAGCAAAAACTCCTCTCTAGGTTCGTTCGACATGGCTTCTATTGAACTTTTCTTCCCGCTCTCGTTTTTTATCATTATTTTCAAGTTTAGCGCCTTCCCATAACCTAGTTTTTTCCCACTCATTTTTCCGTTCCAGTTCGACGCATTCTCTAAATTCGCCTTATTTGCTAATATGTTGCCTACGCACATCCTTTCTGATTAGCTTTCCCGTTTGTTCCATGATATAAAAATCCAAACATGTCCTCATTTCTACTCAATATAAAATTTCAATGTAAAAGTTTAAAAATTTCCTTATAGGACGAAACTGCAGTAACTTTACTTACGAATAAAAGTGGTAAAAAAACAGAAAATTTTCATTTCTTATTTTTAATGATGATCTCTTACGACGTAGTAATGGCTACATCAATCAATTTATAGAAATTGATTAACAAATTAATATTTTTTTAGAAAAATGAAAATTCACCAAACAGCGTACATCAACTAAAAACGTGTTTACTTTGATTTTCTTCAATAACTAGATCTCTGCAACGAAAGATGGCATGTGTTATAAATAAATACATTTTATTTTTTGCACGATGCCATGTTTTATTTTTTCAAAGGATTATTCACATGAATGACATTTCATTTAAAATAAATATTATTTAATCGATAGTTTAATCAGTAGGTATACTGTTTTATTGGGAGAAAAGATGTTTTTGTACTTGTTAACCATGCGATGCCTACTAATTTTTTTTCGAATATAACCCTTTTTTCGAAAACACTGGAAAGTGGAAAGTATTCATGAGATGGTTCAATCAAAATTGGCAGTTATTACTTTCAATTCCGGCGGCAGTAAAAGCTGTCAATTTTAGTGCTGCCGGCATTAAAAGTAAAATCGTAACTTGATAAGTAAAATTAGAGCCTGGCGTAAAATAAATCTATCAAAAACACTCTTCCCACTCCAGAACAAAATACTACCTTTCGACGCGCGTTTCGCTAATCTGGTGGGCATCATCTGGAGATGACCAGAACTTCTAAATTCATAATTTATTCTGCGGTAGGAAAAATGTGAATATTTGAGTTTAATAGGAGATAAACGTCAATCTCAATATCAGAATTCCTGCACCTTTCATCATTCATAAATTAAATAAATTCGAATTTATTTTGAAAAAAAAGCCTTGCAGCTAGCTATGTGAGGAAAGGAGCTCGTTGAATTAACCCGTTCTATTGAGAGGGGCATTTTTTATGTAAATTAAGTTCAAAAAATAGTAATGGAATAAATGCATTCGTACATATTAATGAACATCGTGGATAAAACTTTAATAATTAAATAAACATACTAATATACTTCATCATATCGCTTCATTAAAAATTGAATAATAGGTCTTCAGAAACGCTTTTAATCATTCTGATCAAAAAATGACCAAATTATTCAAATATTCCATAAGCATGAATAAGAGGTAAATCACGCGAGTCTGCCTTAATAAATGTTTCGTGGACTGAGGACTGATGATAAAAATTTGATAATATTCAACTGAACGACTGTATCTAAACCACTAAAATATGATAAGAAAATATTCAAGCTGACTTTGACGGATATTGACGTCATCTACACAATCTAGCGAACACGTTTCAGTTAATCGGTTGCGCTTATCATCTACACAGTGAAGCATCATTCACTATTTGTTTAATGTTATATCATTGGTAATGTGATTGTAAATTTACCTCATATCAGTCACCATGCTTATTTTAATATTCATCAGTCCCTAGGTTCCTGGTATTCAGGAAATCAACTTGTAATACTTACGTCTGTTGACAGCCAGTTTCCCACTTGCATACTTTGCACTCTACTACTACGCAAAGCAGACATCAGCACATTACGGTGCACTTTATTCAATAATAGAAAAACAAAATTTGAAACCTATCCTCGACTTCTTACATAAAAAAATTCTAACACATTGCCACTGGTGAACAATATTATTGTTCAAAATCTGACAATACATACCAGTGTATTCAATGTGAAGGTTATAAGCATTAATATCCTGCAATCAGCTAACAGCTGTTAAATCTTAGCTCGCACAAGTTTCGATTTTTGAAGGTTACTTTTTGTTTGAGAACAACAGCTGTTTAAACGAAAATCTTCATTTGCAAACACCATAAATTAACAATTTTTTTGTTACAGGCTTATTATCTATGTATGTTGGACTACGATTTTCTAGTTCTTGATAACGCCTTCCTGATCCACAAACCTGGAGTGAAGAAAAAGAAAGTTCAAAATATAAAACATAAAGATCAGAAATATAAAAATGATTTGATACTGAAGAGCATTCAAGATGAAATTAGGAAAATACATGGTGAAAATGATAAATGCCGAATTCATAATTTGTTTATGAAAAATTAGTAAAACTGATATCAATAAAACGGAAATATTTTCACCTGAATGGATACCACAAAGATTTTAATCCTGGAAAGTGTACAAAGAACTCAATTTTTATGATGAATATCAAAACCCAAAATTCAAGAATTTTGTTTGTTAACTTGAATATATATTTTTCGTAAACATTTGTTCTTTTATTAGACATTTTTTTATTACACTTCAGGCTACGGTGTATTCTTGAATAAAACTGAAACATCATGAAATTTCAGAATCCTTACCAAAACAAAAACATTATCAAGGTATGTTCTTCGAGATACCAATAGGATATAATCTTCTTCATTGTTCTAACTTTCGCCGAAATTGAATATCATTACAACAAACGAATTTGAATGAATGTACTAGGCTTTTATGAACCAAAACGATATGATATACTCTCAAAACTTTTTAGTTAGAAAAATATTCTACGTCTAGCTTTTTATTTGAACGTTATGGTCAACTCAGTAAAATTTTCTGAGTAGGAATTGAAGCTCAATATATACTTTTATTTAACAGTTTTTTTTTAATCAACGGTAGATAATTATTTTCAGTTGATCCTCAATTCATACCTATATTTTCAGAATCACAGTTTTTCGAGTATTATTTTCCTCAATGCATGAAAACGATAGATATGTTGAAGACTAGCCTGATCGCTTTTACGGAGTTTCACAGTGATAAAATGCCCTTGACCTATTGACCGAATTTAATAAAAATGAATCGGTTGTCATGACAAAAGCTGTCAACACTCATATTTTTGACGAGCAATTATAATTTTCTGAGTTCCATAAATGAGAGACATTTCAAATGAGTTCCAAAACTTGAGTTTTGAACCAAAGGTTTAGTCGATGACGTTAACACCCAAAAAAATCACAGTCACACTGTAAATTTTTAAATTTTCTTTAAATCAAGATAAGCGTCTACAGACAGCAATCTTTCCACATTTGCATTATCATTCACTGGGCATAATCAGTTAATGAAAACGAAATCTAACCTCTGATTCAACCTATCCAACATAACATAAATTTAGAGTATAATGAAAATGTACAATAAGACATGACATTTTTTCAAAATTTACAGTGCAATATGTGATGAAAAATCATGTACCTGAAATGATTTTCGAATTCTTCATTTGAATAACGATGAAGTACACCCTAATAATCAATAATACGTAGCCCAAGTTTTCGGTTTTCATAATTATAATTTTGTAAAGTTTCATTCCACTCTCCATCTGAAGTATATGAACTAGTTTCTGGAGCACTATTGCGACGCATTAACAGATATCCAATTGCCGTGAAAGACGTTTTGATTACATTCAAACTTGATTTGTTCAACGACTTCACTGAAATTATATATAAAAAATCAAGTTATACTTCTTCTTTAATGTAAATAAAGTTATCCTGCAACTATTGAAACTTATTGTTCAGGCTTACGTAACCTCATTAAAACTTCCACTTCATTTTTTCAACCTCGCCATTTGTAATGTTCACATGAACGCCCAAACCGCTCCAAAATCCATTCCACTTGAGTTTACGACAGTAACGCTCGCAAGCAAGTGGAACGGGAAAAGCTGCGGTCGTGAGCGTGATCGTTGTGAGCGCTTAGTGGAATGCACCCTGTATCTGTCTTGAACAAACATAACTTTCAAAATATTTACAGGACGAGCAAACATTTTCTTACAGCAGCATGTGTTGATACCTGCACAAAAAGAAGAAGAAATAAGGATCATTTTTTATTTGTAGGTTAGTAAAAAAGACAAATTCAAGAATGGAAAGATCGTCTTTAAAATGCAAAATTGGGCCGTCAATTCTAAACGCAGATTTATCACAATTATATGTAGAGTCCCAAAAATTAATAGACAATGGTGCTGATTACCTCCATTTGGACGTTATGGATGGTACTTTTGTTCCTAACCTAACATTTGGACACCCAGTTGTTAAATGCTTGAGAAAAAAAATACAGAATGCCTTTTTTGAAACACACATGATGGTTCAAGATCCAGAAAAAGTTAGTTCTTATTGCAGTCCAGTTGCATTTTCTCATAATTCTTCTCATTTCAGTGGATTGAGCCCATGGCTGATGCAAATGTCAATCAATATACGTTTCATGTAGAACCAGTTTTACAGGACGTACTGAAAGTTTGTAGGAAAGTGAGAGAAGCAGGCATGAAAGTGGGCTTAGCATTGAAACCTGATACGGGTATAGAAGCTGTAAGACAATATATCGATCATGCAGACATGATACTAGTTATGACTGTCGAACCTGGATTTGGTGGACAAAAATTCATGGGAGAAATGATGCCTAAAGTACAATGGTTGCGACGTAATTATCCTCTATTAGATATAGAAGTGGATGGCGGAGTTGGCCTTAATACTATAACTTCTTGTGCAGAGGTATGTTCTCTACCATAATCTCCCTACTGTATATAACTCCTAATCCCACACATCTTAACTGTTGTGTTCTAGGCAGGAGCAAACATGATTGTGTCAGGGACGGCAATAATAAACTCAGTAGACCAGAGAGCTGTAATGGCAAGCCTGAGGGAAACAGTGGAAAGCTCAATTCACAAATGCAATGTTTAAAGTCTGTGCCAATGTGATTCAAGTTAAGTTTTATCGTAAATCAATTGTTACAAAATCATTCCTCAAGAACATTTATCAAAGTTGTTGCTGTTGATATTTCAAATTCTGTTTTTACTTGATTAATTAACAATCAATTTCCTAAACGAGGAATCACTTGTTTGAATACCTAAGATTTTTTAATTGTTATTAGGAAATTATTTTTTTATATTATTTACAATACCTGCTAATCTTGCAGTTGTATGTAATGTAAGGAAGTTTCATTTCAAAATAAAGAGGTGTTTTATTCAAGATTTATTCATGTCAAAATATGCTTCCAAAAAAAGGCAAATTTATTACTTTTAAATACAATTACTTTTTCTTTCCTGGCAGTTGAGGTTCTATTTATATTTGATTGGTTAGTTTCCCACTATCCCCAATTAACTTATTTAATAATTGAGAAAAAAAATAGGAAAAAGGCTTTGAAAATTTTTGTTGATGTTTATCAGACATAAGTTTGACAATCAGATCTTTGAAGAAATTTTTTATTCCATCAAACGGTCTCTCAAAGTAAATTATTAATTTCCTAAAAATTCGGTGATGATTAAGCTTGTTAATTAAATTATGGTTGATTCATACACCAAACTTTCATTTCATTATTTTCAAGGAAGTTGTCGTAATAGACCTTTACTTCAACAGAAGTTAGGTTAGGTCAGAAGTGAGTGGGTCTATTCAACCCTCCACCGCAACCCACAAGGGTTTATTGTGGCTCACAACTATTCAAACTTGACCAAATAAACCCAGCTTCATGATGAAGCTGATTAGTTTGTATGGTGAGTGATCTTTCAGATCAACTGGCAGAAGTGTGGTTCTACCAAATTCTGAAAACCTGATTCGGGGCAGGCACAAAGTATGTGCTCTGCTGTTTCATCATATTCCAAACAGAGGCGACACACACTGTCTTCTGACAGTCCGAGTCTCTGCAAATGATGATTCAGACAGTGACCTGTAAGGAGGCCTGTTAGACATCGTAGTTCATCCCTACTAAAGTCCAACAAATTTTTGGTTTCAAGCTTCGAAGGGTGAATGAACGCCTTGAGTGAGCCAATTCTGGAAGATTTTGCAAGAAGTTTTTAAAACTTTTTGCCATCCAGGTGTTCAATGTTTGTTTGGCAAAGCCTAAAGCAATGCCAATGACAGGTTCTGGTCCGATGAAGCTACTTGCAGCACCCTCTTTTGCNGCCATCCAGGTGTTCAATGTTTGTTTGGCAAAGCCTAAAGCAATGCCAATGACAGGTTCTGGTCCGATGAAGCTACTTGCAGCACCCTCCTTTGCAACAGAAGTTATATGGATGAGCACTTGTGGTCATTATGAAACAATTCATTTGTATCACGATAATGCCTTAGCCATCGTATTCACCAGATTTAGCCCTCTGCGACTATTTCCTATTCTCAAGATTGAAGAGACCTATGGAAGTACGGCGTTTTGCCACGATTGAGGAGATAAAAAACTAATTCGAGGATCGGAAAAAACGTTAGCATATCTGAGGGGGAGTACTTTGAAGGGAATGAAATAGAAACCGATGAATAAATAAATATTTTCTGGGAAAAATGAAAATTCCCCTCATTTTTTGAACAGAGCTCGCATTAGAGGATTATTGGAAGGTTTTTAAATGAAAACACAACAAACGAATAACATGAATTAGTGGTAGTTCAGAATCTTCTGTAAAAAAACTAAATTTATATGAAGTATTCACATTTTTTGGGCCAAAAATGAAAAAAAAAATTTATTGAACATACTTTATTTGTTTTTAATCAAATTTACTCAGTGGGTCTTCACAGTCATCTCTGGCACCATTACCTTCAATTACTTCCTTAGGCTCATCAGAATCCATAACGAGGACATCTACTTTTTCAAATTTAACAGGTTTATTCGCAGGATTCAGTTTAGGTCTGAGAGCTGACAAGCTTACTAAAACAGCTTCTTCAGTTCGTATAGTTTTCGAACCTTGTTCAGGAAGAGTGTTTAGGTAATGATCAAAAAGCAGCTTGGGGTCATCCGCATTGAGAATATCATCATTTTCCAAAGCTGCTTCGATACCTTGCAAACCACCAAACACCACCAGCATGTGATTGAAAGTAGGACAGTTGAATTCATCTACTGAGGATCCTTTATCTGAAGTGCCTATCGATACATCATAACTAGAACACAAAAAATATGCTCTGAAGATTTACTCGTTTTGAAAAAAATGATTCAACTCACCCATTTTTGTAGGGACATTGTGAGAACACTTTAGACAGTGAAGATGCAATTCTGACTGAATATCCCCAATATACTCCAGTCTCGCTTCTTGGTGTGGTTGGTGATACTACAACCCCTTTCAGTTTTTTTGATTGTTCATTCTGTGGCAGCAATTTTACTGTGCACCTAATGCCAGCAGTTAATAATTTGTCAACATGTACTTCCTTCAACAACCCAATATTGACATATGAACCTTGGCCAGTTTTGGTAGGTTTATTCATTACAACTCCTTCCCTGGAAGCAAATTATAATAAAAGACTTCGTCACAATCAACAACTAACAAAGTTAAGATAAAATTGATTTTTACCTAAAGGAGAACTCTTCACTTGGCCCCAAATGATGAGGTGCATTCAAGGGATTTAGAATACCACAGAATTTCAAATCTTTATGAATTGGAAAAAAATGCTTTCTCAGATATTGAGGACATTCTAGGTATTGAAGTATTCTACCTAGTTGAATACAAGAATGGCGAGCAGATACTGTACCTGCATCGCTTTCCAAAGTAGACTTCTTAGCAGAAGCCACATCGCCATAATCATCAAACACTACAATTTCATCTACTTGGAATATGCAAGCTGCCCTAGCAATTTGGCCAGCCAAATAGGTGCGCAATTCCACAGACTGGGCATTCTCTAAAATTGATCCTGGAACTGCTATTGAAAGTGTTGATAATTCTTTTGATTCTACTGTAACTTCTGATTTTGTTATACTTTCACTGACAGTTTCATTAGATATTTTTGCATTCAAAACTTTTTTCAATAGAACTTTTTCCTTTCGTTTTTTCTTCTCTTCTTTTCGAATTTTATTCACATCAGCCCAGGTTTTCTTTTTACGTACTGGTGAAACTGGAGCCATTTCATATAATGCTAAATACAACTAAAGTTGGTGAAACTATTCGCAGAATTAAAAATTCTAACTAAACCAAAACAAACCCTACAAAGTAGTAAGGTTATGGGTACTCTAATTCTTCTTCTTGTCTTGTATGGCCTAAACTGTCTGCGTCATCCGACCAGGGGTTTCGTTAACCATCATTATGCCCCATAAAAGTTTAACTGAAATTTAATTATAATAATGTTTATCTACATTTCAGTGTATAAGCACAATAATGATTTGTTGCACTTTAGTTATGTATATGGCAGTACACTAAGTCAAAATGAGCGAAGCACACATTCATTTATTCTATTTTACCCGTTATAGGTTTATGTTGGATATCTGGATGATTTGTATGTTAGATTTTTCAGTTGTCGTTTGTCATAATTGAAAAAAATTGGTTGAGTTTCAGGAAATTTTTTTGGTAAATTAACTTTTGGTGAAATTTTTGAATTTTGTCAGCACATACCATCTTCAAAAAAGTTCACGATACAGTCTCATTGATATAACGATGTCTTCTTCAAAACTAGTTATTCTTGAAATAGTTGGGAAGAATATTTGCATTTTGAAAAGGAATCATGAATTACAGTTCTGTTGTAGAGAAACGACTTCATCAATCATATGTTAAGGTTTTGTGATGACAACACAAAAGTGAACTTGTCTTTCAGGAAGAATCAAGCTTTCATTCTAACGACTCTGAGATCACAACATATGTATCGGCTCCAGATTTTCAAATCCGAACACACCTATTTTGTTTTCCATGGCCACTTATAATAGGTGTTTTCTGGCGTTTAATGGTATTCGAGCGTGTATTCAAAAACGATTCGTAGTGACGTCATTAATGATAAGATTCGCTAAAATGGAATGATTCAATTTGTTTCAAATGTCAAATTCAATAATAAAAACAATCTTTTCAATTTTCTCTACCCCCAGAATCAGATTTGTCCATAAAATTTTATGCATGAATATTACAAATGTAGCTGCATTTTTAAAACCTTTTCTATTCAAAATATGGACCAACTTTATTTTATACATCCTTACAACGTATTCTATAAATGTTTTCATCACTTTATAGAGTATAACATTCAAAATAAAGCCGAAACTGACAACTGACGTAACGAAACGTCAAATTCCTTGTTAAAACCAACCTCACGCTAGTTTTGAATCACCATAAATGCGTTTCAAATCATAGTTGAAACGATGACGTCATCTTTTCAACGCCATAATCAATGTATTTGAATCATAGACGAATACGTTTTAAATTAATGAGCGCCAGAAAACTCCTAATATAATACAGCGCTTGTAACTTCTGCACAGACCAAGTAAATGTACTTGGTCAGTTTAATATTTTTCGAAAATCTACAGTAAGATATCCACTAAATTCAGATTTAATCATGCAGAAGAAATACAAAGTTGAAATTATTTAGACTCGGCCTAGAACACTGGCTCCTTTCATCATATCTTGTTATAAATTTCCTCTTTGACTTTGATTCATGACTCTATATTGAAGGCAAGAAAGTTCTGAATCATCTTCCGAAAGATTCCAAGCAAAGCTAGGTTCAGAGAAGTTGCGAAAAAAAGCACATGGTTGAGAAAGGTCTATTACTCTCTGGAGAAATATCAGGATTCTTTCTGCTGAAACTTCTTATAAATAGCCGCTCGTCAAAATGTATCAAGCAACAGTTTATAATAACTATATACTTCATATACTTATTCCACATGCAGTTTACTGTTCTTATTATTTTATTTAATGATATGTTATATTAACATTTTATATTTTGTAGGCTTTGTCAATAAGAATTCAATTTCCTTTATAATTAAGCATTTTTTCTCAACTTCAAAAAGTATTTAATTATTCTTATTCTACAATTTCTTGATTAACTACAAATATTCTCTTATGTCTTGTCCCACAAAAGGTGAAATTTGGTGCCCCTAGAATTTGTTTTTGCACTGTATTCGGTATCCAGACCACTTTAATCTATTCCATTATTACCTGGTTGTTTATCCTCTGCCTATTATCATTGTTTGAATTTCATAGAGCCATCTAAATCCTCAACATAAATAAGCTCAAGCTCAATGTCAATAAAACGAAGTCGATAATAATTACAACAGAACATAAACACAATTCAATTGACGAAGCAACTATAAGTATAAGTATATACAATAAAAAAATTGAAATTGTCGAGCAATTCAAATATTTGGGGTTCATCGTGGATCAAACACTGAATATGAAAAAACATTACAATTATATTCGCAATAGAATTGCTAAAAAATTGTTTTTCTTTGGTCGTATAAACAGTTGCTTACCGTTTCAGACTTCCATTACAGTTTTCAAATCAATCATTCAACCCCATTCCGATTACTGTGCTACTT
>WOGR01009509.1:0-10914 GCA_015342045.1 Leptinotarsa lineolata | reverse complement strand
TTCAAGGGCCGGCTCAACCTCCGTCTTGATATTACAGAATAACTTGACCTTTTCAATAATTTTGTCTGAGATTCTCTTTTTATTGAGGGCAATCTTGGCCTGTATATCCTTCAGATTTTTAATTTCAACGTGGGCAGGGCTAGAGCTTCTGCTATCTATGATCCTAGAGTCAGGGGTTGGGAAGTCTGACTTCTTCCTGACCCTCCTTCTCTTCCTCTTGCGGGGTGTTTGCTCTTCCTCTTCACTAGAGGCCGTCGTTCTTAGGGGTGGGGGACTTTCCCCTCTTGGTGAGTAGTTTGGTTTTGGCGGTGATGAGTTTCTGCTTTATTTTTATCTTTAAGGGAATTCTCTCTAAGAATTTGTTTAGCCTTTAACTGGCCTACAGTTTGCACCAGGACATTCAAGCGCACTCCTTCTCCCTCACTTGGCCTTGGTCTATCAATAGCCTTGAGGTTTCTGCTGTCATTCATACTGTTGTTGTTTTTGTTGTTGATTTCTTGACCTTCTATCTCCTGTATGGTATGGATTAGATCCGTTTCTTCTTGAAGGGTAACTTTCCTTGTGTGGGTATTGGGGTTGGAGTTTGGTTTAGCCTAGCACCACTGAAGAAACCTTTGGCAATTCGAGACAGTGTTGTCTGGTGTAGTATCATGAATGCTTTGTGTTTGCGGGTCTTGTTTCGAATATACATACTTGACAGTTCAAATAGTCGATCATGGCTAGATAATCAGTAGTTTGATTTGTCAATTATAGAAAATCTACAGTCGCAACTATTCATTATACATAATCGACAGTTTGAACTGTCGATCATCGTTAATTGACAGTTTAAACAAGCAATTTTCCCAATCACCAGAAATGCAATACTTTTCTCGACTTGGCGTTTCACCGACCAAGTTGGCATCTTCAGGAAATAAGAGATCTTCGGGAGATGAAGACACCAGTTCTCTTCATCTCCCGAAGATGCCAACTTGAAGAAGAGTATTGTATTACTGGTGATTGGGAGAAGTGCTTGTTTTGGATGAATTCTACGCCAGAGGTTCCAGTTTTACCTTTTTTTAGTTTGAACTGTTAGATATAAAATAAAAATGCTCGATTACTTTCTTGTTTATTTTACCACATAGCAATGCTTGATCTTTTCATGTATTTATGTTTAGAAATCAACATTACACTCACATCACATCAAATAAGCTGAGCTAATATAGATTGCGGTTATTTGACCTTTCAAACAACCATACCCTTCACATAATGTAGGAATATTTTACATGATTATATTTTTTCCTATGATACGAATTTCCAAATTCCACATCGAATATAATATTTAATTGTTTAAGTTTATCCTTTGAAATGTGTTCTGATATGTGTCAGGTTTTCTAGACAAATCAACAATTATTAATGAACACTTTTGTGACCGGTTAAGATGGAAACTTCAATGTCTTTCTCTATTTATTTCATCTTTCTGGGCTAGTTTTTCTACCTTTGTAAACATTTTGCCATTAGGTTGGGAATTCGCAGGGTCTTAATAATTTTTACTATTTTGACGTTTTACCAAATATTTAGACAACAGCCCACAGTCAGGCTCCCGAAGAAAATGTTTTGGTATGACTGCGCGTTTAATTGATATTAATAAAGAGGCGAGTATTAAAATTTGATTGAGGTCATGACGATTGTTTACAAATGAATGGTTGAGTTTTCATTGAGCAAACATAATTTTTCTTTGTAGTAGAAGTATATTGCTACTTCAATCATATAAAATTGACATATTCATTCTTACTTCAGAATAGTGATCATAACCTGACTTCAAAACATAATATTTATTATACAAAATTATTTGTACTAATTTATCTATGCAATACATTGCCGCCCCTACTACATGTCATGTTTCTTGGGATTATTAGTTATCATTTTTTGTTTTACCTTCAACTAAAGCTATCTCAAAATTCATCCAGTCATTTCAAATATTTCCATAAAAGATGGGCACAATGTTTATGTGATTTCTTGTAATTGAATATAAATGTTAAATTTGGGTACCTTGCAAACAAACGAGTCTACATTGTCTAGACAACTGTCTGTCTTGATTATTTGTCTGGCTCCTTTTGAGCTTTGCAAGTTATTACTAAAAAGTCACAAGTTCTTTTCACCACTAATTGACGTTTCCTGTAAAGATAATTCGATATCGTTTTTTGTCCTCTATTATTCAGAGAGTGATGGAACAAAGTTAAAAACGTTGACACCAAATTTACTGGAATTATAATAGATGATTTTTTTCAATTTGAATAATTTGGTAACTATTCAATATTTTATGAATGGCAAATCAGTCCGGCTACATTGCGCAGTTTGAGACATTGGAACGAATTGTGTGCAGAAATTGTTGTTCATTCTTGGACCCTTAATTTTTTTTATTGGAGTTGTAAAAACGATTCAACACATGAAACCTGAGAAAAAATAGACAAATGATACTGTAATATCTAGTGTTATTTTATTCGACTCGAAGACAAAGGTTGACGTTTTAAAGTTCAGCACAAAACAAAAAGAACCAGTTTCCACAAGCTTCAAAATAGTCACAATGAAAATATGAAACGGTTCACTGAGAGGATGACCCCTAACGAATTTACTCACCTTGTCTATAACACCTTGGGGTTATTTGGCACTTGCAATCTTTGGAAATTGGAATCCTCTTCAGCGGTTTGGCACTATAGATGTGTCCATGGTTCCAAACCAACCTGATTTTCTTTTCTTGTGGAATAGTGTTGTCAAATCTCTCATGTGAAATTTCGCGGAAAATACAAAGTGTTTCAAATAAAGCGAAAATCACATCAACATTAATCTTCATTTGAAATAGGGATGAGAGTTTCATTTTCACCCTGAGACAAAAGAACCTGATCTGTCCCTTATAATCGATGTTTCCGTGTTTACAAGATTTTAGCTGCACAAAATGGTAAAGGTAAAAAGGTCAACGAAATTTGCTTCCTTAGATTAAGGTGCTGCCATAGAATGTCCCATCTTATTGTTTATTATTCAGTGACTGAACTGACTAGTCTGTTATATTCATAGTCCGTTACCTATAATTCATACAAAGGTCATAGAATACGCTTTTTCAAGCACTCTATATCCTTTGCATGAATTCAAGATGAGAAATTGGTCGAATGGTCCAAAAGTCATCTTACGACTATCGCAATCATTTCTGTACAAATTTAGATCAAAAAAGATTTTAGAGTTGTCCTTCATCACATTTATAAAAATTTCAAATCGTACAAACCTAGTAAATAAAAAGATAACAGATGTTTCAATATATGTATTAAAGATATGACATAACAAAACCTGTAAAAGAATGGTGTTTGAATAAGGGCGATTTCAAAATGAGTTATTTTAAAAACAAAATAACTAATATACGAATTGTTTTATTTGAAAGTAGGCTATTTATTTGCCTATCTGAATAATTTAATTATCAAGTTTACATTGAATCACTTCATCCAGCAAAATTAGCAATGAAGTCTTGAACAACTTTTTTGAGTTGGGCATCTGTCTCGTCCGTAATTTTACCCTCTTTGGCAATACTTTGCAAAATATTCTGGTGGCTGTTCCTGAAAATGCA
The DNA here is from genome assembly GCA_015342045.1 of Leptinotarsa lineolata. Classification (NCBI taxonomy): domain Eukaryota; kingdom Metazoa; phylum Arthropoda; class Insecta; order Coleoptera; family Chrysomelidae; genus Leptinotarsa; species Leptinotarsa lineolata. Next base: position 7,322 of record WOGR01009509.1, on the reverse strand, counting down.
ATAATTTGGTAAAATCAAAATCGAACTAAAATATGTTGTGGCAGTTTTCAATACTTTTGGAACACTTATTTGAGAAAAAACAAGCTGGGGTGCACATAACACAAATTAATCAAGATTTGTAAAATTCATATTCAGATTCAAGAAATCGGTGAATTTCGTCAGTTCGGACTTACATTGTTACTATTGTATAAAATGATTTGAAATCCCTGAAATAACCAATACAATTGAAAATTAAAAGAATAGCTCTGAAAATAGCAAATATATTAAGCAAAAAACCTTAAATGAATTCACAGTTAAATAAAACACAAGTAAATAATTGGACAATTAAAACAAAAAAGAAAATCAATACAATTAAAAATCAAGCGATTTCAAGCCACGTTACTTCACGACTTCATTAAGCAAAAAAACCTGAAATGAAATTATGGTGAAATAAAATACAAGTAAAAAACTTGAAGAATTCAAACGAAAAATGAATTAATTTAATTGAAAATTAAGCAATTTCAAGTCACGTTACTTCACGACGTTTCGATTGTTACTATCCACAATCGTCTTCGGGTGATGGCTGGATAGTAACAATCGAAACGTCGTGAAGTAACGTGGCTTGAAATCGCTCAATTTTTAATTGTATTAATTTTCTTTTTTGCTTAATATATTTGTTATTTTCAGATATTCTTTTAATTTTCAATTGTATTGGTTATTTCAGGGATTTCAAATCATTTTATACAATATTAGACAATGGAAGCCCGAACTGACGAAATTCACCACGAAACATTTTAATCACCTTCAAACAAATTTTGAAAAATCGATCGATCAAAAGGGCTGTTGTGACTTAATTTTCGTTTTCAAAAATACTATTTACGGAAAAAAATGTATTGCCTTACTTGATGTGTTCTGAGAATTGTTTTTCAAAAACAGTAATTTTTGATGGGTCGATTTTATCCAGATGCCCCCTGACGCCGCAGTAGATAATAGCCACTTGTTCCTCAATTGCCATGGGCACATACTGTCCTTGTTTCAACAGTTCAGTCAAACGAACTCCTCGATTCAACAGTTGTTGAGTAGCTGCATCAAGATCAGAACCAAACTGGGCAAATGCGGCTACCTCACGGTACTGTGCCAATTCTAACTTCATGGAACCGGCGACCTTTGAAAAATATTGAATACAATTACCAATTTCGTAGATAAAAACAATGATAATAATATCATCACTTTCTACAATTTTTAAAACTTACGAAGTTGTGAAACCTTTCTTGAACAAAATCAACATTTTGACACACTATTATTACTGTTATCCAAAACGAAGTGTAAAAATTTATATATTCTGCTTCGATATTTCTAAAATGTGATGCAAAAAATTAATCAGACTTGATGGAGAGTTCAAGTAAATAAATTATATAATATGAAATAACAGTACTTTCTATCATTCTCACAATCATAAATTTATTATAAATCATGTCACCTTATTACATATACAATATAGTGTGGATGTAAATAGCCTCTCAACTATCGATATCAGAGTCACGATATCAGAGTCAAGATAAAATGTTTGTAAAAAGGAACCATTTAGTCACTTTCGAAAAAATAGCCAATAGTGTGACATCACTTGCCGCCGAGAAGGAAGAAAGGGGGGTCTTGTGACATTTCGCATGAAATGTATTTCATTTTCAATACTGTCACGGAAAGTGTTCAAGTGACTTGGCACATTTCATTCCACCAAGAGCGGTCCATATCAGAAATACGCGACGAACTGTGGTTGCTCATCTTTTTGAGGTTCAACTCAGTACACAACGAACTTCACTGTTCAAGAACTCTTTCGTTTGGAGAACTGCGTTTATGTGAAATAAACTTCCTGAGAACGTTTTCCCAAATGGATTTAATATCCAGCGATTTAAATTCAATGTGGATAGCTATTTTCGCACAGGCAGTGCTTGCGTTATGTCCGTAAAAAATTCTTTATACAATGACCTTCAGTATTTTGAATTTCGATAACTGGTTGCAGAATTACTGATGTTTGAATTTGAGACTAAGAATTTTGTAACTGTGCCACTCTATGTCAGATTTTTGGGAGTAAGTTTCAATTGGAAAAAGAAATTAATGAAATACTCTTTAATAGATATCAAGAGCATTGAAAGATAGCATTTCATTTTAATCTCGTTATTTATCTTATACATGAAAAAATAAAATTTAAAGAAATGTTAAAAATTTTCTGCTTGAATCTCCTGCTAGTTTAAAAAAAATATGTTTTTCCGTTAACCAGCTATCGCACCCCTACGAACGACAACCCTCAGAAGTCGAAACTTGTGCGAGCTAACGACTAACGAAGTCTCAACTTTTAACGTGTGATTCCTAACACGGGTTGGACAATAGTAAGTGTAAATCGATCGTTCAGCCTGCGGCTTGAACCACCGACTCACATAGCGGTTGATTGAGTGAGTGAACAAAGCACCCACGTAATGCTAAAACAAGTTTCGGAAATTCTGTCTCTAAGTTCTTATATTATCTCAAGTTGCATAACATGATCTTTTGATTTGATATAGCCCCAAAAGAAAAAATCGATGGATGGAAAATGGGAGTTGCCCTCCAGTGAATACAGTTTTTAAAATTCGGTACATTTCCAAATCATTACTTTTTCTAATTAAACCTTCGAGAAGTAAAACAGAAAATGCATTTTCGACAACCAGTTCATGGCGCCCTCTAATCAAGTATCACCCGAGAATCCGTTTTCCGATCGCAACGGCAGACGACGGCGAACCAATAGGCGCAAGGAATCTTATTCAATATGGGTACAGACAGATTACGTTCACTGTATTAGTGTGAGTTTGTATTCGTACAAATCACGTTCCGGTAAATATCTACTTTTTGGTGTTTTTGTGATCATGGGAAAGATAAAAGGAAGGCTAGGAAGGCAAAATCTGCAATTTTGTGTTAACTGAATAATCTGAAAAATACCTTTAAAATTAAGTAATGCAAGCCCATTTTGAATAGTTTACTTGTCAATATGCCACTAAAATGTAACAATAATGTAATAGATACTCGATTCTAATTTGAAATTTCCCAATTTAATTTATTTGGAAAAAAAATTGGGATAGAGGAAGGACACATTCAAAAAAGCAGCATGTGTAATCTTCGAATTATACCTACCTGAATCAATTTTTGATTTTATGTGTTACATTTTAGATACATTCTTAAATATACTTATTGCTTTTGGGATATAAAATAAAAATGCAATGAATACTATTTTTTCTGTTTATTATATCAATACGTGTCAGCATATAAAAAGTAACAACTTTTTAAATTCTAAAGCATATCAATAATCAAGTTATATTTATCGCAATCAAACAAATTAATGTAGTATTTAATTTGATTATTGTTTCGTAAATTTTATTTTAATAGATATTCTATAAAAACTCAATAAAATATTATTTACCCTACTAAACAACACTCGCGAAACAAAACTAACTTTTTGTTTCGCGAGCTCCAGTACAAGCTCCGCCCACTAAGAGAGAACAACTGGAATATGTGGAAAAAGCCGTTTTCCATGATATTTCAGCTTGGTTTTATGAAAATCAAGATGTGGAATGTCGTTTCCTAAGTGCTAGGAAAAATCTTTTGCAAGATCAGTAGTGTTCGTTGATTTCAAATAGGGAAAAAGTCGATTTTATGGAAAATGGCTTTTTCAGTTATTTAGCTAGGGAAATCGAGCTTTCTTCTAAGAAGCATCGATAGAAATTTTTAGTAGCTATTGTTTGACACCTGAATCGTGTTTGTAACGTGAAAGATTCAAAAATTATTTAGATTTTTAGTTGAAAATTATTACAATTTTCAAACATAAATTTCAGGCAGATGGGACAAGAATATAGAAAAAGTTTATTTAACTTTTTGATGATGAAAAAATTTTTGAGAAATTTTTGGATACCGAAGATTGTCGAATGTGTACGAAAGCCGTTTGGCACACAAGAGGCACACATTCCAAAAGTATAGAAATCGAGTGATCGAAAGGCCCTTTCAGGTTTTGGGACAATTTCCTGATCGCTGATTGGGAGGAGAGAATTTGTTCCTTTTGTATAAGGATAGGCATGCGTAAGCACAGTTAGTTAATCGATGAGAGAGCTTGAGCGAGTGATACACGCTTCTATACTTAGAAAAGAATTCCGAAGAAAATTTTTGGACATTGAAATTTTTGGAAGAAATTTTATTGGAACAAGTTGCGGTTGCTGTTTAAATTTGGAATTTGTGGGAAACTGGTGGTTTGCAGTATCTCTAGTTCTTGTTAGAACTGAATAGAGAATTTTTAAGAGCAGCGAAGTGATTGGATATTTTGGCGAAGGTGTTTAATCATACTTTGGATTGTTCAGGTTCTTTTTGGCACTCCGTCCAAGGAAAGCAGCCCAAATCCTGCCAAGGAAAAGCAGGTCCTCACTAAAGTTGCCCACTCTCAGGTACCGACCACCTAGCGTTGTTAAACGATCAGGTATATTGAGATTAAAGCGGGGAGGTCAAGACATCATTAGCTCAGTCCTTTGGACTAGCGACTCAACGTAACCGTTGGGACCTTCCAGGACATCGAAACCTATCTTCCAAATCCTGCGAGAGGCCCTCATCCTAGGGTACAGCTCAACCGTTAGGCTCGTCGATCCTAAAGACTAGCTTAGTTCACCCTGTAGGCCTTGTTGTGGAAGTAACTTCGCGAAAAAGGATGAACTTGAAATTTTAGAAAAACCGTGTATCATTTCCTCTGCCTATTACCCAGTCAGAATCATATTAGGGAAACTTAAAACCGAAATGCAGACTAGAGTAAAAAAAGCGCGAGCGGAACTTGCAAGCCATACCACGTGCCACATCGCGAGGTCAGAAACTTCAATCAACCGGAATTCCTATCAGACAATTTTAGCCGCCTAAGTGCGACTTCCACGATGCAGCAAGGAAATCCCTTGGAATCTGTTTTTATGAAAAACAGTATTCCACAAACTCCAGCGGAGATGGTCAGTCTGAGGCTGTTATATTTAGTTTTGTATCGGACTGGTTAAATAATAACGCCAAGGTTTGAACACTTGTTGACTTTAATGTAATGATAAATACTTCTGGAACAATCAGTAAACAATCAGTATATACATCCAATGAGTTCCATTCAGTACTGGCCGGCTCGCAATATTCATTGACAGGTTTTTGCGACGACCACCGAAGTGCGACGTTGCCAACTCAATAACTCTAGTTTACCAAATGTAAACTAGAAATATGTAACACGCCCCTCTTCGAGAAAAAAAAATGCAATAAAAAAAATAGATGTAATCTACCAACATCAACAAGCATTGCTAGTACTATATATTATACATTTTGAAAAAAAATAAGCATCAAAAGACAATGTGAAAGAAAAAAAAATAAACTCAAAATTATAAAATCAATCTATCTACTGGTTTTACAATGTGACTACTTCTGGTCGTTAAGATGTCATTTGAAATTGTTTCTGTTTCATTTGAATTCGTGCTCATGTCATTTTTGTCTGGTGCAAAATTTTCCATCGACCTCTCACACATAGAGTCTATTGCTTTCACGCTGTTTTTTGTTAGTGAGTAATGGCTCATCGTTTGAAATACTAGATTCTCCTAATAATTCTGTGTCTGGAGATGGCGATCTCAGGGGTCGTAATGACTGTCTATTTCTCCTATAGATTGAATCATCTATTTGAACATTATAATCATCAAATTTATTTTCATTAAGAACTGAACCCGGTTTCCAATCTCTTGTTTTTTGTTGAACCAAAATTTCTTCTGTTTTCTGGCATCATCTATTGGAAACATAGGCTTCAACATTTATTTATGTACCGGCAAAGAGATTCTTAATCTTCTACCAATCAGTAGAATGCTAGGAGCTGGAAGATCAATTTTTGGGGTAGCATTATAATTCAAAATTGCCATAAATTGATCTTCTCTATTTCTTACAGTTTTTATCACCAATCCCTTAATAGTTTGTATGGAACTCTCAACTTGGCCATTACTCCAAGGATGATGAGGACTAGAAGTTGATAACTTAATGTTGTATCTTTGTGCAAAATTTTCAAACCCCCACGAGCTGAAAGGTGGACCATTGTCCGGAAATATTTCTTCTGGAAGACCATGACAACTTAAAATATTTTTCAAAGTAGAAATTACACTTTGAGAATTTTTTGAGGTTAATTTATTTACAACACAATAATTGCTAGAATAATCAACCAAGACTATAAAATTTGTTGAATCTATAGTCATAAAGTCCAAGGCAATTTTTTGCCAAGGTAGGTATGGTATATCATGAGGTTGTAAGGGTGTTTTTTCATTAGCTCTCGAATATATTTGACAAATACAACTCAAGACTAGTTTCTCCGTTGAAAGACCTGGATGAAAAATTGCTTCATTTGCCCTCTTTTTTCATGATATAACACCTTGATGTGATTGATGAATCAGGTTTGAGAATTCTTGTTTGAGAACTTTAGGAATTATGATTCTTTCATGATAAAAAAGTATATCATCATGTACAAATATTTCATTTCTTATTTCTCAGTATTTTTTAATATCGGATGGAACATTACACTTATGCAATGGCCAACCATTCAAAGTGTATAATTTAATTTTTTGTAAGGTTGAATCTTCCGATGTGGCTTTTTGCAACTTGAGTTCATTTTCTTTCGAAGTGGAAATTATAGAATGTACTTTCATATTATTTTCCAAATAATCAGTGGTTATTTTATCGGAAGTTGGATCTCGACTTAAAGTATCAGGAACTTTGAGGAATTTTCCTGGCACATATTGTAGCGTGAAGTTATATCTTAACAAGCGAATGGCTAATCTCTGTATTCTCGGCGACATTTCATCTATAGGTTTTTTCAATAATCCCAGTAATGGTCTGTGATCTGTTTCAATGGTGAAACATCGAACAAACAAGTAAAAATTGAAACGCTCACAACCAAAAACCAATCCTAATAGTTCTTTTTCAATGTGATTATATCTTTGCTGTGTTTCTGTTAAGGAAACAGATGCAAACTATATTGGTTTGTTTTCCTGACTTATCATAGCGCCCAAGCCATATGGGCTTGCATCAACCGAGAGAGTGACAGGTTTTTTAGGATCCAAATAGGATAAAATCACCGATGATGTTATTGAATGTTTTATTCTATCAAAACAGTATTGTTCATTTCTAGTCCATACCCACTCATTTTTTTCACCTAACAATTTTCTCAAAACGCTGCTCTCTTGTGAAAGATTCGGAATAAATTTTGCTAGGTAAACAACCGTTCCTTAAAAGCGCTGAAGTTCTTTCTTGTTTTTTGGAACATTCATCGCCTGGATTGC
>WOGR01009508.1:0-11319 GCA_015342045.1 Leptinotarsa lineolata | reverse complement strand
GATAGTGAATACGCCCACCATTTGCTGCTATCCTTGCCCCTTACAAATCGTCGAATATCTTTCAGAATTTTGGTAAAAATACCGTGCACATTGAATAGACAGGTGTTTTAAAGTTATACTCAACATAAGAGTTATTTACCTTCCTTATTTTTTTATCTTGTAAATTTTTGCCCTAGATGAAACACACACACAGGCATTTATGTTAAGGTACGTTTTACTCAGAGAGCAAATATAACCCCATTATGTAAAAAAATTGTAATATTTTTTATACATGCAATACTTGAATAAACTTGAATAAACATGTGAACATTGTATTGAATGAAAAATCACTATTTCCTATTACTATGAAATCGAATCAGATAACATCCATTGGAACATTTCACAACATAATATATCATGAAAGATTTACGATATTAAGTTTTGAAACAATTACTTGAACACTATACAGAAAGGTGCTGCTTAGGAAATAAAACAAGTGTCTTATTTCGAAACTTCAAATAACATGATTGAGGATGATAACGTTCCAGGTAAGTTAAAAAAAATCTGTTTTAGAAGCTGATTACCGGAAAAACAGATTTGAAAACAGATTTTTTTTAAACTTACATGGAACATTATCATCCTCAATAATGTACTACGAAGTTTCAGAATATGACATAAGTAATTGTTTCGAAATATTTTTTTCTGTGTAATTCGTGTATATTACTGTGTATATTACTATTCTAGTCTGAGACCTAGCAATTTTTTCTGGCAAGATCTAAAGCAAATTTTCTGACAAATTTTTCTTGTTCATATTCGCTAATGAGTGACTCGTGAAAAGTGAGGAATCTGAATATTTTTTTCGCAGAAATATTTCAACGCCTTTTTTGTTTCAAGTTGCAGGCAATCAATTTCTGACGCGGTTATATATTACCCTCATTCGAAATATACCTTATACATGAATTTCATTTTGAAATGTTCCTGATGTGAGTCATAAATATAGTGTAGTATCCTACTTGCGAAATTATTATTACTCGCTCGAATGACGTATTCATAAGCGGAACTGATGTTATAGCTGCAGAACAATTCACCCATGCTGGGTGAAAATTAATATTGATCGAATGAAAAATGAGACTGTCTGACGCGAGAGAAATCAAGAAATTTGATCATAGGCGTGAATCTGCTTTGTCTAATAATATTTCGAAAAAAATATCTGTATATGAAGATGCATGTCTTTAGTGAGATATTTATTGAACAATGGAATATTTGAACTAAACTTCAGTGAGTTGTTTGAAAAAAATTTTATGCCAAGTAACTTATTATATCCGACAATGACATTTATTTTGTGTTAATGGTAATGGTAGTTGTTATAATGGCCATTAAAAGACACATTGAGTAAATTCTTTATTCGACCATTTGGAATTGAAACACTGGGAAAATTTGTTTCAGACGAACTCTTTTGTTCTCTATATATTTCTAGAAAGTATAGGTATGCAGTAGAATCTCACTAATTCGGCACTATTAAAAACCAGAGGGTGCCGGATTATTGGAATATTCGGATTATTGGATTTTAGAGAAAAAATCATAATAAATAAAATAGTGTCTTGTGTTTCAGTTTACTTGACATTTTCAACTAACACTATTCTCACTTCAAAACAACAGATACATACGTACACACGTGCCCATAATAAGTTTTAAGGTTAGATGACGACGCGACGGAGCGCATAGGCGTAGAAGGGCGAGGGGGGCGCGGGCAGAGGATGCCGGGTAGACCCTTAAAAACTAGATTAGATTTACTCAAACCCAATTGTGTTGAAGTGCGGGGAATTAAATCGATTAGTGAATTTAGGGAAACATTGCAAAAAGTGGAAAGTAAACAAAAAAGGTATCATAAGGGAAAAAACGGCTTAGTGTGAAAGTTGGAGAATATGTGTTACGAGTCTAAAGAAAATCTAAAGCCATACTCCATCAGGAATTGGCCAAGGTTGCAATTCACTTTGAGAAGAAACTTGTCGAACCCCTAGACAAGACTTACACGATCGGCAGGTCCCCCCAATTTCCTCATTCAAGGTTCTATCACAAGGTATCCCCAAATCAAAATATTATTTCCTACTGATATTTCATCTTTTCTTTCAGAAAACGGTTTAAATTGAATATCTACTTTTTCCGGTCAAACATTCAACAAGTAATTTACTATAACTTTCAATATTTCATCAGACTTTGTTTCATTTTTCATAACATTTACATCAATTGGTACTTGTTCATTCTCAGTAATTTAATTTAATGTCACATAATTATCTTCCCCGGTAAAAGAATCATTTGTCATGTTTTCAATTGGAAGTCGTGATAAAAAATCCGCACAGACATCCAGACATACTGGATGTCAAAATCAAATTAACTAAGAAACAAAGCGCAGTCTATTAGCAGTCATAGTGGGAAAACCTTTTTTACCAAAAATTGTAATGAGCGGTTTATGTTCGCACCTAAGCAGAAAATGTCTACCCCATAAATGAGAATTGAATTTCTGAACTCCATCAACTATACTCAGTGCTTCCTTTGTTATTTGTGGATAATTTTTTCCGTATTCGAGAGAGTTCGAGAAGTGTCCGCGATTGGTCTCTTTAAACCATTAGGATACTTGTGAGCAAGGGTTGCACCTACCCCATAAGAAGAGGCATCTACCGTTAGTATCAACTCAACGTTTGGATTATAATGAGCTAATACTTGTGGGGAAGTTATTTTTTCTTTCATTTTTTCAAATGCAATATCACATTCTCTGGACCATACGAACTGTGACCCCTTTTTTGAAAGTTGATAAAGAGGTTGTAGTACATCTGGTACATTAGGGAAAATTTTTTGATAACATTGTATGGAACCTATGAATGATTTTACTTGAGACACATTTACTGGTTTAGGAATTTTCAATATAGTTTCAATTTTTTTTTCGCTTTTATGTAAACCGTTTTTATCAATTTTATGACCTGAATATTCTATCAAGTGTTAAAAAAATTCACATTTTGATTTATTAGTTGTCAACTCACAATTTTGTAATCTACTCAATACCAATCTTAACCTTTTCTGCTTACTAACTCCCGTAATTAAAAGGTTATCCAGGAAGCAGCACACCCCTGGTATTCCTGTTAATGTTTGCTTGAAAATAACTAGGTGCTTAGGAAATTCCGAATGGAAGCCTGGTGTAAACAAAGCAACCTTTATGTGTTGAGATGGCGGTATTTTGTATTTTTTTTGTTCCCTCATCCAATGGCAATTGTTGATACGAAAGAGTTAAATCAAGTTTTGAAAATTGAATACCCTCAGATAACTTACAAAATAAATCTTCAATTTTAGTAATACGATGACGAAACATCTCGATACAAGGGTTCACCGTGTATTTGAAATCGCCACAAATACGAAATGTTCCGTCGTCCTTTGAAATCAGAACAATTGGTGTTCCCCAATCAAAGTATTGAACTGGTTCTAATATCCTAAACTTTAGAAGATTGTCAATCTCCATATCTACTTTCTCTTTTAATGCGTGAGCTATGGGTCTGTGTTTGAAAAATTTAGGGTTTTTTTTCCCTATTAAAAGTACCCATAACATTTTCAAACACTTCCGGATACTCATTTGTTGAATTATCAATTATCTGATCGTTTGATAGTTTCATGTAATTTAGTGGACTGAATCCCCATTTAAATTTATTCAGGAAGTCCCTACCTAAAAGTAGATTTGCTCCCCGACTAATAACAAAAAATTCTAACTTTTTCATCTCATTATTGAATGTTACATTCATAATTATTTTACCCAGTGGTACTATTCCATCACCGACATAGGTTAAAAATTTCAATTGCGTTTCGATTGGTTTCATTTTGAAAATGTTTCCTCCACAGAATTTCAGAAATAACTGATTTTGAAGCCCCTGAATCCAACTCTGCTTTGAAATGTGAATTGTTCAACTCAACATTTAATAATATGGGACTTTCTCTTGCCAATCTTAAACAAAATAATGCCCTATTATTTTGTATACAATCTTAGGTTCCCGATACATTATTCGAATCAGCTGTGGAGCAGACGGGTTCATTGACCGTTTCGATAAAATGAAAGGACTGGTTTTTATTTACCTTTTTACACATTCTACGGAGATGTCCCCTTTCGCATCAAAAAGTGCAGGTGTATTCGCGGTAAAAACATCGCTGGGTGTCGTGGTTCTCACCTCCGCAAACTTTACATGAAGACATATCTGTTTGACGCCAGGAGAAACTCGTTTGGAGTGTCTGCCCTCCTGAAACGGGTTGTCTTCCCTCTACTACTTTGCTCACGATTTCTTGGACCCGGTCTGTATCCTGTTCTCTGATCTTCCACTTCCTGGCAATCAAATTTGTGAATATTTTCTGCTTTCACTACTGTGGCTGGTATTCCATAACTGTGATTTACTACATCTGTTGCGGTAGCCGCTTATATTGCTTCTTGAAAAGTCAGATGTTTATTTTTGGTGAAAATCATATCCAAAATTTTACCTTTTTCAAATCCACAGATAAATTTGTCACGTAGCGCATTATCTAACGATGTCCCTAATTTACAATGAGTTGCTAGACGGCGAAGACGAACCGCAAACTCTTGATTCCATCTTTTTGGTTGCATAAAATGCAAAACGTTCTGAAAATAACACACGAGAAAGTTTATAGTATGTTTCGAATAAATTCATAATGTCTTCAGACGAAATATTTTCTGGTTTTGCAGGTAAGGCGAGTTTCTCTATTAGAACGAATGCATTTTCGGATAATCCGTTCAATAATATAGCACGTTTCCTCTCTTCATTATCGATTGCATTTGCCACGAAAACAGACTTCAACTTTCTAATGAATATATCGAAATCGTGTATATCTGGATTGAACTCAGACTGTATCTGGATTGAACTCTGACTGTATTCCAAACTGCCATTCTTCCTTGGTATCTGAACTAAATGATGTCAATTCTTCAATAATGAATGCATTTTCCTTTAACCATTATCCTCGTCGCCAACTGTAATGTATTTTCACTAATACAAAATAATATTCCATTTCATCTAATTCCTTTTATTTCCAAACACATCTCCCATGGTCAAGGCCAAGCGCCTAGAAAAAGATATACACTTTTTATAACCAACAATTTGAATACAGTACACTTATGAAGATCACTGACCCACCACCCATTTGGTTGGAACGACAAAAATAGTATTCTAATATTCACATACAGATAAAATTTGTTTACAACGCACATAAATAGACCCGTTAATAATTCTAGATAGTTATTCACAAAAGTAATTCAAAATTGGTGGAATTCCATAACATAAAATAATATTTTATGCCAGTTTGATCACAATTCACATCTACCTCCTAATGTACATCATCATTTCGTACAATAGGCAACATTGCAATGTCACACGAACAGCGATGTCAATGGTATTTAGCATTCCTTCAAAAAAGTGTCCCACGTAAATAAAATTATGTGAGCGGAATGATCGACAGATTTGCATGAGATGCAAATCTGCGAATGGGTTTGCTACACCAGTGTATAGGCATCTTAGGAAGAATGTAAGGAGATATAATTTAATCATATTTTTCTAACCAAACCTACTCAACTCGAATCAGTCAGAACCAGTCAACGATGAAGTATAATGATGAGCGGATTGTTTTTCAAGAATAGGCTGTTATAAATAGTCTTACTAGTTTTTTCAAGAATAGGCTGTTTTAAATATAGTCTTACTAGCCATGGTCTTTAAAGTTTTTGAATTTCTGAATGTTTTTGACCGATGTGACTGTTAATCAATGTCAAGTTCATATGTCAAGAAGTATATGATACAATTTATGAAATTCGAATATCAATTTAGTGTCTATTTGTGGAAATGTTTCGAATCGTTGAGATAAGGATGTACACCTTTTTGATATTCGGAAATGTATATTTTTATCAAATACTGTTCGATATATTATTGATATATTCTCTTTGTTTCAGCAAAAGATAGCTCATGACATTATGAGGATTCCTGCAAAACTCTACCTTATAGTGATTGCTTGTATATTCATAATACTTGTACAATATCATATATACAACCCATGGGTGATACCTCAACTGAACAATAATATACGAGAACAAATCATCGATAGGAAGTTCCAATTGCCGGTAAGATATTCATTTTGATTTCAAGCTTCATCAAAAGTTCAGCTCTGATTGTGACGTCGGGGAAAGTTTATATTTCTATTTGGTTCATTAATGGGCAGAATTCGTGAATACAAGATGCCCACTAATTATTATATATTACGCATTCATTTTGAGGCAAACTCTTTATTTTGTTTGTTGATCCATATTAATTCATCTTTCGGATAGTGAAAGGTCAGTTTTGAGTTTCAAGTGTATTTACTTTTGAGTTGAAGTAAAGACAACTAACAAGATACAATAATAATGATTTATAATTCACTGAATTTATTACGGATCCATTTCTCACTCGGTTTGGTGTCATCCTATAAAGTGTGTAAAAGCCAAATGAAATAAATTCATTATTTCGATTACTCTATATATTTTTAAAAAATCACGAAACACGTCAAATTTAATGTCATCGCTTTCAAGTAAAATGAATTAAAATCATGTAGTTACCGAAATTCGATAAAATATACTCAAAACTTATTGCAATATACGCAAAAGGTATTGATAGTATGAAATAAGCAAAAAACTGTAAATAATTTCCGTGGCAACGTTACTTTGAAATGCTTTATCAAATTGTTTTGTATGTTACAACATCAGTTGTCAGTATTTTAATTGAAGTTTAAAGTTCGTTAACTTCAAGTCTGACAAATGGTTAGATTAACGAAAATTCATAAAATAACAGTTATACAAATGATTGGTTACGGAAATAAAACTGAAACACAACAGCAAGTAGCTCGCCTATTTTATGAGAAAATTCCTAATTCACCGCCCATATCTGAAGGAACAATAAGCAAAATAGAGAAGCAGTTTCGCAAGTTTGGTCATGTGCGACAGATAAAAAAGCAGCTGCCAATACAATGAACAATGAATTCAAATCAGATGTGTTGCTTGAGTTTGAGGAAAACCCACATACATCGAGTAGACAGGCATCCACTACATTCAATGTTAGCCATACATCGATAGTAATTATAAAATATAAAAATAAAATGCATCCCTTTAAAATGATACCTACTCGGGAGCTCATGGAAGACGAAGATGAACCTGTTGGATAACAATATCATCCAATTAGAAGACGTTATGTTCTCTGATGAGTATACTTTTCCTCTTAACGGTCATGCTAATCGGAAAAATTGCCACTACTGGTCATCTGAAAATAATAATAATAATAATAATATAGGTCTTCATTTTCCATAGCTAATACATAAAAATTTAATATATAAAAAAAATCAAATACAAAATTTATGTATGTTCTTCTCTCATCCTCCCTGGATGAGAGAAGAACATACGCAATACCCTCAAACGGTTAATGTTTGGGCAGGGATTGTAGAAAACCATATCATTGGTCCATTTTTCATTTGAGGCAACTTGAATGGCAATAATTATTCGGCACTACTTCAATATGATGTCATTCCAAGTTTAGAAAATTTATATCCTGATCCAGGAAACCCTCAAGTTCCAATGAATACGATGTGGTTTCAGCAGGATAGAGCACTACCACATTACCAAGTTAATGTCCGGATATACCTCGATACAACAGTTCCCAATTGGTGTATAGGGAGGCGAGAATCGATTGAATGGCCAGCGCGATCACCTGATCTTTCATCATTAGATTTCTTTTCATGGGGATATGAAAAAAGCAATGTGTACAAAACTGAACCTTCACATTTGATGTTAAATGATGTTAGAAGACAGTTTTATTTGAGATTAGGATGTTGCCAGGGCTTTTGCGGTGAACATTTTGAACATCTACTTCGTTAACATTTATAGTTCTTTTTTGTATTCTATATTTCAATACATTTTGCGTTACATTTCAGTTTTTTAGTGTATTTTATCGAATTTCGGTAACCACATGATTTTAATTGATTTCATCTCAATTGTTGCAATAAACTTGAAAGCGATAAGATTTTTGAATAGAGAGTGAAGAGATCTTCCAAACGATATATCACAACCCTATACTTCTCATTTGAAAAATTGGGGGTTGTACCTGTCATTCGAAGGGAGTTGAGGGTAGAGGTGGCATTTTCACGTTGGAGAATATAAAATTATAATCCAAATTTAGTTCCAGGATTTTCTTTTTAAATATATACAGTAACCGAAATAATGAATTTATTTCATTTGCCTTTTACACTCATATCCAAGACGTAATGCAAGCAAATGCTTCTAAATTCACTTTATGAGAGGGTTTATTCCAAATCAATCATTGCATTGAAGTTGTTAGCTAGTCGAAACATGATCGCAAGAGGAACCCTAGTAGTTTTTTTGTGAATGCTATACCCATGGATGGGTATAGCATTCACAACATTTTATTTTCATTTTTTTCACGGACAAAACACAAGCTCTGCAGGAAAATCCATAAAGCGCTTTAAGAGCGGTGTCTGTGCAAAAGTAGCATTTCACATTGGATTTGAATCGCTGGAGATTAAATCCATTTGGAAAAATTATCCATTCATGAACATTCATTCAGGAAGTTGGGTGTACGCGCGCTTCGCCCATTTTATGGTCGCCATAATCGCCCTACCAATATGGTGGATGAATTTTAGACAACTGGTCCAGTTAACGATCGACCAGCACCTGTACGTCGACAAAGAGCAAGATTTGTCGAAAACATCGCTGCTGTCTGTGAGAGTGTGCACGAGAGTATAAGGCAGTCGATTTCTCGCCGCTCACAAAAACTCGGCCTTTCGCATACCACAACTTGGCGAATTTTGCGTCGTGACATGGTCTTACATTCGTACAAAATTGAACAGACCAATGACCTGAAGGTAAACGACTATAGACAACGACTTGTATTCTCTCATTGGGCTCTGGAGCAGTCAGAAACTGACCCTGATTTTCATCAGAAAATAATATTCAGCGATAAGACCCATTTTTGGATGAATGGATACGTTAACAAACAGAATTACGAATTTGGAACGATTCCAATCCACATGGATTTCTGGCATGCGGCGTCATCGGTTCATATTTCTTCGAGAACTTTAGGTCGATGATTACCAACTTATTTTGGCCTGAATTGGATGATCTGAACACCAACGACTTGTTTCAACAGGACGGCGCTAGGTTCCACATATTTCATGTTCCGTTAGATATTTTGCATGAGTGATTTGAGGTCATGATCATCTCACGTGGAGTTGATGTGAACTGACCACCGAGATCATGCGATTTGATCCCGTTAGAATTTTCATGTGGGGTTTTCTTAGGTCGCAGTTGTATGCGAATGAGTCAAAGCGGTCCTCAAAGCCAACATAACCTATGCCATCTGTTAAATTCAGTCTGATTTATGCGCTAGAGTCATGAAGAGTTGGACGTTTTGGATGCGCTCCACCCAGAGAAGCCATGGCGTACATTTGAACGATGTTATATTCTACACACATGATGGCATAAATAGGTTCCTTACATTTTCATTTTTTATGATG
The DNA here is from genome assembly GCA_015342045.1 of Leptinotarsa lineolata. NCBI lineage: Eukaryota > Metazoa > Arthropoda > Insecta > Coleoptera > Chrysomelidae > Leptinotarsa > Leptinotarsa lineolata. The sequence goes on along the minus strand of WOGR01009508.1, from coordinate 1,752 downwards.
ATATCCTACCACTTAGTAACAGCTACATCCATCAATTTATATCATCAATAGGTCTTTCAAATGAATGGAAAATTTTGATGATTATTCACACACTTCGTTTCATTTGAATTCAAAAATAGAAATCGCTTAATGAAAGACCCTTTATATTCTTGCGGCGATATAATTCGCACTGCGTTATCCGAAGGTTTCTTCAGAACTGGGAATTAACACTCGGTCATTGCTCTTGTATTATGTTGATGTATATGGAATTATAATTCTATCTATAACTTGTGTTCTCCTATGAAGAGTAAGACGAGGATAATCACGAGTAATAGAAACCATTTCTGAAGGATATTTAGATTATCTGAAAAAGAAAGTTTTTGAATTCCTTCAGATTATCTATAAGACAATTGTGAACTCCTCCCCAAAGTACCTTATAATTATGACTACACTAACGAGTAGAATATAGTTTTTCGATGAAATATATAGAGACAATCTTTCGAATATTTAAATTTTAGGAGCAGTGCTGGTTGGAACCTGCAGGCAAACAGTTCATAAGGATTCTCAAGTCTCCTCTTGAATTTCACAAGATGTACAGTAAATTGTCCCAAATCTGATAGTCCATTCAGTTCAGAATCAGATTACTGAATTGAAACCATTCAATTGATTTTCAAAAATCGTCTTTTATGATTTGCTTTACATTTTGCTAGGAAGGAGCAGTTTGCAAAACGATCATATCATCAGAAAAACACAGAATTTTTCCAGTTGTATAGATTTCCAACGTGTAAATGTTGAATGAGATTGGGTGAAGAGAAGAACCTTGAAGCACACAAAATAACTGCCCTGGAAGTGCTAAAAATTCCATCCAATCAACTTATTGTTCTTAATCTGACAAATAATTTCTGAAAAGGTCATGAGCATTTGATCAAATTACAATTTATCAATTAAGTCAGCCATTTTTCATGACAGGCTGAACCGAATGCTTTCAAAAAGTGCACAAAAATACAAATTATTATATTTTTTGTCTAAAGCATCATGCACGTTCGATTTCGAATTGTATGTGGCATCCTCTGTAGATTTAACATTTTTAAACCCGTACTGCCGTTCTCACAAAAAGATAATGGCGTATTTGGGTTCGCAGTTCGAATGATTCTAGGACGGTTCAAAATAGTGAACCCATCGGCCAAATATCCGGCATCAAAGTTGACCGAATATCCGGTATCCGGTGTCCGGCTGAACTGTTATCCGTTTCATCAACTGATGATTTTTTTTATTACTAGAATTAGAGACCCTGTAGTATCACTCGGTAGTTATTAGTGATAAAAATATAATAACAATTTGAAGATACAGATTGAGTGTCCAAAAAACCTATCAGTTTTGGATACCTGAATGTCGAAATATACTTCGTTACAAAATTTCCATATTCATTTTTATATCTGAAGATATTATCATTGTGTCACTTTATTCAATCAACATCGTTGAAACCGTTATATTGTTTATTTTTGCTAAGTGCGAAGTCATTATTTTTTAAACCATCTTACTGATTACTAATATATAAGTATTTTTTATACTTTTATTGGATTTACCACATTTAATTTATATTAATAGTGAGTGACATTTTGTATTGTTGATGTAATCATTTTAATGACTTGAGTTTTATCAATTGTTCAAATTGAAAACTTCAATGAATCTATCTATCTATCTATCTATCTATCTATCTATCTATCTATCTATCTATCTATCTATCTATCTATCTATCTATCTATCTTTTTT
>WOGR01009507.1:0-11320 GCA_015342045.1 Leptinotarsa lineolata | reverse complement strand
CCTCGGGAGACACCCTACATTTTGTTTTATGAAAGAGAGGACATTGGCAGATCAAGATCTTCAGATGTGTTGTTGCATGCAGGTTTTTCCAGGTTTTCCTGCAGCTGAAAAAGCAAATACGCCACTGGAGCCAATCAAGTCGCCCCGGAGCGCCAATTATTTTTGTTTGATGATACACCAAATTATATCTATACAATGTGTAAACTTATTAAAATCAACGAGCTTTCATAACAGTTTTAAGGGACACTCATTTCAAAGTAACAGCAACTGAATACTGTGAAATAATACAGAAGTTGCGTTGGGCCATTCAGGTGCAAACAATTGCGTTGTTTAACGATATTTCAAAACATCCGGGGTTCCCCGCGAAGCCTGCGTATGCCGCAGGGAAATTTACTTGATGACGCCAAACACCCAGTTGATATTTTGGTCTCCGAAATAATATCTAATAATTGTTTACCGTAATTATTTAAGAATTTGCTTTTATTGTTACATTTGGCACCGAAATCTAGCATTACATTTAAATGGCCCGGAGCGAAAGGGTTAAACTCATGTAGAGTCAATTTTCGCATTGCCCCCCTTCACAATCAAATTGCCCCCCCTGTGGGGCGTAGGCCCCACGTTGAGAAACACTGCTCTAGACGTAATATTCTAGTTTTAAATGATTCCAGATCTTTTTAACCTTTTTTAACCTTCTTTCCATTTTTTTCTTTTGGTCAATTTTTTGTATATATAAGAAAATAATTCACAATTTGGAGTCAGTTCCTATTCCTTCTTGTCTCTCTAGGAATTTATTCTCAACGCTTACCTGGTATTTTTCTTACACGGACTATTTTCAAGGAACCTTTCTTGAGCTGTAGCATGAATATATTTCTTAAACCTAATTAATTCAGAGGCAAATTCTGTTTCACAGAGCATTCAGTTTTTGATGTGGGTTCACGTTTGCATGCGACATACGGCGTGTCGAAAAATCAGAATGAATTCGATTTCGATTAGAAGATTCCAAAATCCAATTTTACCTTTCACAGAAATCAATCATACAAACATAACAGCCAGATCGAATCTCCCATACATAATTTGAATCCGAAACGTTTCCGGTCACAAACACGTTATTGAATGTTGGAGGATGATCGTTTCATTCAAATTATGATTTATTTAGTCCATTTCCTCGCAATTTATATTCAGCATTTTTTCCGCCATTATCACATATTCGGATTAATCGTCTGGAAATTCCCTATTAGAGTTATTTTGAATGGGATACCTGCGACACGTCGAATCTTTTCACTCGCTGTAGAGGATTTATGTCCTCACACCTATTCAAATTAGAATTCTGAAGGATTTATGCAGGCGGGAGTACTTCCGTAAATATATTCATTTTTTTTCATTTTGGCGTGAATCGGGTTAATGATGTGTAGATTAACAGTCCATTGAATGGGATTTGGAGTAATAACGTTATATTTCGCGTGAACTGAAGCCACATTTGCTTTGAAGAACTGGCAGCTCTATCGAGTTCTGTGAATGAGTCTCATTTCGGCATTATTGAAACTCTGATGACTTTTGGGTTGATCATGTTAGGAGAATACCCTATTGAAAATATTCAATGAGTTCATTAGAGCACACGTCATACTTGGATTCATGTTTTGACGTGTACAAAAAATGCCATATAATTTCTCAGGTTTTATTCAAAGTCAAACCAGAGTAATCAGTTCAATAGAGGGAAGATTTTCAATGGGAGGTAGAAATGGAATCTCTGGTGGAGAATGAATCAAAAACAAGCAAACAAGTACTGTTTCCCAACACCAGAACTTTCTATACTTTTTTTGACTCGTATTTCATCAACAAAGTTGGCGTCTGCAGAAGATGAAGAAGGCTGATTTCTTACTTACTTACTATGGTCTGCGTTCATATCTAATAGGGTACACTCATAAACAAATAATATCCAAGCTCGAGAAGACAAAATAATGGGATAATTTTTAGAGAAATTTATTGATTGTCATTGAATCAAAATTCACATCTGACTCCCCTGACTAATACTCTTCGTGGTATCAGTCAGGAAAGTAGTTGTTTTCTTTTAGGTGTTAGACCATGTATATCCATGTACTATAGGAATGAAAGTTTTTTGTCCTTATACGAGGTCTTGGGCCATGTGGATGTTGGTTAGTAAATCGATAGGCTTATTGAGCGATGACAAACATGTTGTTGGACGTTCGCTTCTGCCTAGTTCGAAGAATGATAATCTGAAAGGAATTCCATTTTTAATTATAGAAAATCATCGACTTTTGATTGATGATAGACACTACCTTGCACTGACCGGTCTGCAAGTGTGTTCCCATAATTGAAAATTGATTTCGGAAGTTGCATCGTCAACAGCATATGCAGGAATTATTTCTGTGAAGAATCCTGCACTTACACCTGTCAGATATAATCCAACGCCCTTCGTGGTATCAGCAAGGGGAGTAGTTGTTTTCTTATAGGTGTCGGTCCATAAACCTACTGTGTAGAGAACTGAGACTGACCTGAACGGATTGTTTATTGAGATAATTTGATTGGAAGCCAATCTTCAAGTATGCCCACGTACTATAGGAATGAAAACTTGGAGTAGAGTCGAAGAAATAGACAAAAATCTTATCCATATTGTTGAAAATATTTTGAATTATTCTTCCGATGAGAAAGAACGTGATCTATTGAATGAATATTTGAAATTTGGATTGAGTGATCCGAGCAAAATTTCGGAAGATGCTATAGTCAGTGTTGAAAGTACAATTCAGCACTCACGTAGGACATCGAACGGAGTTGTTAGGGAGGCTTGCAAGGAACAAGGTATTTTCAAAGATTTGTCCGTTTTATGGACATGCGTTTTTGTAGTTCCATATCTTGTCCTTTTTTTTTTTCATAATAATATAATAATAGTAATTTTTTGTCCCAACAATGAATAAACAAAAAGTTATTTACGTAATATATAAGAAATACAGGTCTGAATATACATATTTTTCTACAAAATGTAACCAAACTTGTCAGGGGCACTCACTGAGGACTCTAGAGTAGCGCATGGGTTTCCCAGACATTTAGTCATAGGATAACAGTATAGACAGTATGTCAGTATAAATAGTATAACAGTATAGGTATGTGTTTATGATGAAATAATGAGTGAAAAAATAAATATACAACCAACAGAATAAATACGCAGATGACGTGAGTAGAGTTGGCAATATGAGCATTAGTGTATAACATGGAATATATAATGGAGTGAGTACAATGAAGAGAACCACAAACTGATAAAATGAGATAAAAAAAATCAGAACATACAATACCTATCATATTCATTCGAGTAACATAAAATGACATTGGAAATAAAATAATAAATATAAAATAGTCGACACAGATATGTGAGTGAAACTATTTCGATCACAATAAATTAGCACTTAAGTACAATTTAAATTTCAAACTATGTTGAATATTCAGTCAAGGAATAATATTCAATGACTACTCAAACTTCTACGAGTGTGTGCATCATAAGTCTGTCAATCACATGTATGTGATTTTCCATGATGTCTTCGGATAAACTCATCGGCTGTATATGATATATATAAGTTTTGTATATATCGGGTAATGAATTGGATATTTTGCATATGAGATAAGAAAAGGATCTTTGCTCTATCGATTTCTTGCAGGAGTTTATTTGCACTATATCTTTGGATTTGTTCCTTGTATCGTAAGTATCTCCTGTTTTTTGTAGGATTGGCTTATTTTTGAAAGTATAAATGATGAGATTATATACATATATCTGACGCGTTTCTTGAAACTGATCATTTGTGGAATACTTATTGGGTTTATTATATATTGTTTTCAATATTCTTTTTTGAGAGACTTTCAATTTTTTTCAGTGTGGCTGCTACGGATACCTTAGTCGTGATTCCACTAGTACTAGTGCAAAGTATATTGAGGTGAGTTGTTCCTAATATATTTCTGAAATATTTGAATCTATATAATAATGATCTCAAAGATTTTGTGATCTCGTTTATGTGAGTGTCTTATCGCATATGTGCATCAATAGTTACTCATAGATTTTTGAGTTCATTTCAGCATGTATTTTCAAGCTTTGAGAAACATATTTTATGTCTAGTGTTAGAAAATCGGGATTGTTGTTCTCATGACTGGAAAAATGCAAAAAATTTGTTTTTATCGTTTTTTCATAGTTGATAATTAGTTTCTTATGTTGAAACCAATCAAATATTTCGGTGTGATGTTTTCCAGCTTTTGTTTTCAGTTCACTTCAGCTTTTGGCCGTATATATTATTGCTGTATCATCACCAAAACTCATCATAGTTCCAGTGATTTCCAGGGCAGAGAGGTCATTACTATACAAGGAGAACAGAATTGGTCCGAGCATAGTGCCTTGTGGTACTCCGTAACTTATTTTTCTAGCTTGACTTAAATAGTTGTCAATACGTACTACTTGTTCCCTCCCATTTAGATAATCTTCGAATCTTCCCTGTATTCTACAAGACCGCCAACAGCTAAGAATATTCAACTGTATCAAATACCTTGGCTAAATATAGGAGTATACAAATGGCGGGTTGACTATCATCAAGTAATTTATAGATTCTTTAGCGGTTATAGCGTCATCAGTTGATTGTTCTTCTCAGTTCGATAGTACATTATATCTGGTCAAGTACTTGGAAATTCTTGACTTCACAGCTTTCTCAAAATATTTGGCAAACGTTTCAATCAATGAAATAGGTCTATAATTCGATAGTTCTTTTTTTTGATAACTTTTTATGAACTGGTATAATTTGATCAATAGTGAATTTTTTACTTTATTCATTGATGCTGTTAATTTGTCCCAAATTTCAATTTTTTGCATCTTTTCAGCTCATAATTAGGTGATGATAAACGATTTCCGCCAAATTTTTCTCAACGAATTCTGATTGAATCAAAACACTGCCTCAACACCCAGAAAAATTTACCAGGCAATGACTATGTTATTGAACGCATGAAAGCACTGTTCGACGTTGATTTGCGAAATTTCGTTCCAGAGATTTCAGTCTCGAAGAAGAACCCGAAAGTGGCTGACCTAGAGTGATCCAGGATGAGGATTTGGGGACCGTGGTGGGATTGGCGGTGCGTGGGATGGCGTAAGAACTGAGCTTCAGCTCCCATGCGATTTTGAATGGTTTAAAATGCATTGAAAAAGATGAAGCGCTCTAAAAGTAAGTGCTCTACGATTTAAACGATGAACAGAAATCGAAACGTTTCGAGGCCTGTTCTTCTTTGCTTTTGTGCAACCAAAACCATTCTTTTTCAGATCGGATCATCACGTGTGATGAAAAGTGAATCGTGTACGACAACAGGAGACGTTCAGTACACCAATGAGCCACCAAAGCATTCCACAATGGCGACAACTCACCAAAAAAATGGTTACTGTATGTTGGTCAGTGGCTGGTGTGAATCTTTCTGCAACCTATTGTGGAAAAAGTGTACCGGAATTTGCGTCAGCAGCAGCCGGCACTGGTCATCAGGAAAGGTCCGATCTTGCTTCATGACAACAATCGTCCGGCCGTTCCACAAAACACCGTGCAAAAATTGAACGAATTGACTGTCGAAATTCTGCTTCACCCACCATAGTCGTCAGACCTCCCGCCAACGGACTACCAATTTTTTAGGCACTTATAAATTTCTCGCCGATAGAAGCTTCGCAAAAAATAAAACTTTTGTAATAACCTAATAATATATGATAATATACAATAATAATATACAAAAAAGAAAGAAAGGAATATTAGCAGCAGATTGAAGGAGAAAGATGTTTTCTATCTGAAAGCAGACAAATGCAATAAGGTTGTAATATTGGATCATTCAGATTATTATTGTGAAATTGATAATTCATCAAAAAACGTTATTCTCAATTGATAACCAAAAAATCCATCACCTAAAACAGTTGCAGGAGTGGAAAACATATTCAAGAAGTGTCAGTTTCAGAAGTGGAAAACGTATTTAAGAAGTGTCAATATACCTGCATGATATTATAATTGAGAAGTCGGAAGTATATGAAGTAAGCTATGGAGATTTCGACGAATAATATATTGGCCAGACTAAGCAAGCTACTGAAACTCTTTTCAAAGAACACGAAGAACATGTACACAAACAGAAAAAATCTAGTGCAATGGAAAAGGGCCATAGAATGAATGTAAACTAGCTGAAACTGTGGAGATCGGTGCTTTAAAAAGTCTGAAAAAAACAAAGTATGTCGTGAGAACTATGAACGGTACAAAGATCCCATTTCAAAAAGCTCATTTTCCATTTTCATATATTCTTTTGATCAATGATAAATAATAATGAAATGTTTATTGATTCCTTCAGCTAGTGTATAAACAAGATGGGATATGTCGTTAAAAGTAATGAGAGTAGTGCAAAAGTACCAACCCGAGTAAAATACAGTGAGTATATAGAATAGGCATACAATATCAATTACAATTACAATTACAATTACATCGTCACCCTGCAGTCCATATAAATACGTCTCAAATTCATCGAGTGACTAAGAGTTTTTTCAGGTGAGATTCAAAAAGTGTTGGAGAACCCGCTTTTTTATATTGTCTGGTAGACGAATGAAGAAACGTGAGCCAGCATTATTCGGTGACTTTTCATGAAACGAATGATCGTGTTTAGTTAATTTGATGTCGTTTTTACATCTAGTATTATGGAAGTGAGAATCACTGTTTAGAGGATACAGATGCTTATTGTTGAATATGTAACACAGAAGTTTCGATAGGTAAATAGATACGACAGTTGGGATTTGGTATTTTGTAAAAATATCCCTATAAAAGTTGCGACCTTTTATGACAAATATTAATCGGAGTATACGATTTTGAGCAACAAACACTCTAGTGATTACAGATGCCTGTCACCACGCTATTATATCATAAGATATAGCTGAATATACCAATGCGTGATATATTTGAAGAAGTGAGCATATTCTTCAGATTAACAAGTATATAAAATCTTTTATTCAATTTCTTACAAACGAAATTTATTTGTTCTTTCCATTTGAGGTTGCAGTCAATGTATATGCCTAGGAGTTGTGACAATATAGAGGTTTTCAAAGCAATATCTTCAAATTCATATACGTAGTTTATTGGAGGTCTATTTTTTGTGTAATATTTTATTACCACAGTTTTGCTATGAATAACGATCAACATATTTTTCATGCAGTAATTTGAGAAATCATCCAGCACCAGATCTGCTTCTGATTTCATTTTCTGTGCGTCAACTCCGGAGACGACAATATGATTGAATATGTTTGAATATGAGGGACTCTCACTGAAAAATTTCTCATCCAAATCAATGACATGTTTCTGAAAGTAGATGTGGAAGTGTGCCCTGTTAAATATAAATGTATGGATTCATTGTGCCAATCTCTAGAGATTTTTTGGATCAATCTACATTGGAAACTTCATACCATGCCTTCGCCAGATCAAAATCAGAATATGCATCCATAATCAGGAACCTATCTCATCAGTTGTACAAAGAGAAAGTTGAATCAGTACAACTTCGCTTCCGAAAACTTCTCTCCTATAGATTAGACAACATCTATCAACCAATTGGATTTTCCCATTATGCATTATTAGCTGGACATGCTGAGTATATCTTGAGTTGCCGTCGTGATTGTCACTCTATAATTTTTCTTCAACTATTGACTTACATATTCTGCAAAAACTTTATTTCGAAGTACCCTAGGACAACGCCTAGAGTAGATAATACTTTTTATCTACCAATACTATGTACAAATATTCTGAAACGTTCATCCCTGCATAATTTGTGTATCAAATGCAATTCAGCAAGTTGTCAGCGCGACATTTTTTATTGTTCTCTCCGATCAGGTCTTTTCACTTCAGCTGATTCTGTATGTATTGCTTTACCTTATACCTTATTGTATTTTAATTTGACTCATATTCATGTTCTGTAGTTGTGTTTAACCTGTAGAGTGTATGGAAATGGGTTTGTTATTCACAACATCGAGAAAATAATCAAATGACAGCAGACAACGAGTATACGGAGTTTAGAAATTCCACATTGCAAAAGCTGCTACTAGAAAACATGCAATTTCCATAATTTCGACCGCTGTAGTACCTGACTTTGCCATTTCAGGGTAGGTACCGTTTTTTAGGTGATCCAGAATGGTTTCAGAGATTTCTGCAACCACAACTTATTGGAACTTTCTCTCTCATGAATAATGTGAGACATTTTATCGACTTACTGGAGGCACTTGAACTGAGAACCAGATCAACTCATCAGTGTCGATGTAGAAAGACTGTACAGCAAAGTTTATGTGGAGAAAGCAAATCATTCAGAAAAAGATATCCTAAAATGACAAACTGGAAGAGAAAACAAGGACACCAGTGGAAAAAATCATGAAAATACTACGATGTCGAATTCGAAAGTGCCATTTCCAATTGAGGGACGCCACAACTACTGAACCCGGATACAGCGAATAATCAAGTATCATTGCAAGATTCACTATGTTCAATATTTGGTACACTCATGTGCAGAGTAAAGCAATATGCGAAAATGAGGTACTAAAAGTGAATGATACCTGACTGTCAATATAACTGGAGATCTTTATGATCTCATCTGAATGGAACATAACTTTATTATCCAGAAGAGGAAAGTGAAAAACAACGAACGTAATAAATATACGTGTATTATTCAGAGCGAGGCTACCGAGGGGATTGTGGTTTACGTGTCCAAATTTCTACCGTAGTTTTTATTATCATCTGGACATTTGCCGCTAGGCGATATTTTCCACAAGTTTATGCCCCGATAAAAAAATATTACGAGACCAGTATTCTCTATATCGAACTGTTTTCGCAAAATAAAGTATTAGGTGGCTCACTTCAGGAGATATCGAGAGGTATGACTGGAATCTGAATTTGATTCTTTGGAAATCAAGAAATCATTCCATTCATTTTTTTCTCCAAATATAATAATATCTGTAATAATAATGATTACGATAAGCATACCACACCGTACAAAACTGTGAAAATAAACAAAGTAATTATAATAGGAACAGCCTTACCGTGATATTCAGACTAGGAAGATTCCAAAATGATCAATATTGTTAATCACAGAATTATTGTGCTCAAGATATTGTATAAAAGTTCTTGTAGAGCTGAAAAACAATATATTTGATGAAATCTAAGCTCAAAAACCAAGTATTTTCAATCCATACAATGTTGTTTTGACTCGTCAAGGTATCATCAGTGGTTTAAGGCTAAACCACGAATACATTACGGGACTAATGTACTTAAACAACAAGCCTGAGAGAGTGAAGACGATGACATCTCCTCCTACAGAGACATATATGAGGTAAACAGAAAACAGAATCCATAAATATCAAATATAAATGAAGTTTACAAAGCTCTTTGGTACAAAACCAAGCTTCGACAACTGCTGAACAAGATTCGTCATCTGTCTTTCATTGCAGATTTCACCACAAAGCAGCTATATGAAACCAGGGCCCAAATACAGGGCATGCATGATCCAACAACAGGCAGCGCTGTTTCGACTCGCCATGGTCTCATCAATGGTATTAAGCTAAACCACGAATACATTGCTGGCATCTAATCCTAACGAAGTGGAAGAAATGACATCTTTCTATCAAATAACTTCATTTACATATATCAAAAATCAGGTAGTTTTCTCAAGGCAGTCTTGTAGTATATAGTGAAAATATGAATAAAGAATTAGTCATTCGAAACGGTTTTTCTCGCAGTATAACCTTTACTGAGAATGATCTCTATTTCTCAGTTTCATTTGAATTGAGTATCACTTCATTACTCTCACAGGGTGGGTTATCTTTCCACAATTTTTTTTCAAACTTTTCTGAATGGGGATACATCAGACACTATACACCAGATAAAGAATTAAATATCTTCTGAATTGAAATTTTTGTTCGCTTCTCTTCTGGTAATGAGCATTTGAAAAGTTCTAGTTTATCAAATGTGGAGTAATTTAAACATTTTGATGTAAAACATCTGAAGCAGTACGTAAAACTGATTGCTGGAGTGGCTATGCCATGCGCAAGCGACTGCACAATCCTCTTCCCACTGGTTCGGCTGCCCGACAGTGATAATTCAGAAAGTGAAAGTGAGCCTTCTGCAAAGAAAGCATCAAGTCATCAGTGAGTTGACTATATTTTCATATTTGAAGTGTGCATTTATCTGTGCATTGAGCCCTCGTATATTTGGTTGTCTCAAGGATCAGTGAATGTAAAAAATACTCTCACAAAATTTTCATAGCATATAATATTTTTAAATCAATTAATAATAGTTTTGACTTCATTCTTATGAAAAATAATACACTAAAACACATGCTTGAAGAATAAATTCCTTAAAGAGTGACAAATTTGTATTTCAAAATCAGCGATAGCGAGTAGCCCATGAATGTCAAAAATCTTACGAGTTGATTAATTTTCTAATGGTGGTGGAGTTTATATTGAAACATTTATTATTGATATTCATGATTTTGAAACTTCAGTAGTATTTTGCAATAACCGGCTGAGATTCTTGAGTTCATTATAGTACAATTCTATAACAGTAGGCACTGAATTCTCAGAAATATTATTGCATTGAAACGAATACATTGTTGTCAAGGTTGTGATTCTATATATTGTATCATCATTTTTCCTCATCTGTTTAGTATAATTTCCATACGCCACTGCAAGAGACAGATTGAGGCGAAAATGTCGATTATTTCTGAGAGTTCAGTGCTAACTATTTTGAAATTATAGTATTGTATATCAAATCCACATTTGAAATTTTTCATGTATATTTCTATTACATAATTTTTATGAATATTTCAGTACCCAACAATCATCACAGGGGTCACAAAATATTATTATATATGTTTCACATCTGCCAGGCGTCCGGTAACGGCTCACTTTTTTGAATAGGAAACAATAGTGATTATTTTCATTTCAATAAATGATAGCATCGAAATGAAATAGACATTTGAAATATGTTTTTCCGTTAACCAGCTGTCAGCACCCTACGAAAGACAACTTACAGAAGTTGAAACTTATGCTAGCTGAGGATTAACGGGGTCTCACTTTTTAATGTGCGGCTTGAACCACTGGTTCACACAGCGGCTGTCTCAAAAATTCTTTCTTTCCTTTCTACCGTGAAGCTCGCTGACGAAGAACGTCACGGCAATTAGAAGTTACCATAATCAGCCTCGTAAGCACGGACTGATTCATGAAACTCTAGATATATTTCGTTCGTGGACGGCGCGAGCGTGAACGCGTTTGGTTCACAAAAAAACTACCTAG
>WOGR01009505.1:0-11320 GCA_015342045.1 Leptinotarsa lineolata | reverse complement strand
AATTTCAATATAGATCCAACTGATTGATTCTATCGAAACGAAATTTCGTTTTCATTGGTTGAAACAAAAAATAGAAAATATTTCGATGAATTTGAAAACTTCCTATGAATGTTTTTTACAGATTCTGACTTTACAACACTATTTTGAAACTGCGTCTGCGACAAGTGATGCATGAAATTGATTAAAACAAGTTTATTGTACTTTCTGAAAATCTAGCTGAACCATTTTCAAAAGTTATTCTGCCATATTTTCCTGCAACATGTCTAATGGAGATACTGATCGATATAACTGAAATCAAATCACATTCAATTTGTAACCTTGTTTAAATGATTATTCAATTCACTAGATAAAACTTTTTTGCTGTTCCCAACTGTAATTCGAATTTAACAGGCCATTTGTTCCTGCGTTTGGAAAGTTTAAATATTCCATTAAAACTTTTGAAGACAATTGATACTTTCAGTATCAAAACCCCGATCTTCAACCAATTCCAAGTGTTAGAGGAAAATAACTTGCTGACTATTATCAGATTCACAAATCAACTTGGCAAGAAATAGTCAAAGTTGAGATGTATCCATCTCTCTTGACTATCTTGGAAATTCGTCTCCATTTTTCTCTTGAACGTGATTTGAGAGTTATTGATTTGTACAAGTTTCGTGATCATCTTAATGATCTACGAATTGAATTGATACGAAGACGAGTTCTATAAATCCACATCGATTTCATAGCCATAGAACATTAGATGGATGAATGTGTTACGTATGGCTTTGTAGATTACGAAGGACGGGTTCATTCTTACTGTTAGACATGATATTTTCAGGATTAGAAATTAATTTATTCTCGAGCCGACAAAAAAAAGAAAATATGAATATGAAAAATTGAGAGCATTATTCGAAATGACCCAGTGAATATATTTTTTTGTGAAAAGAAACGTCGGCTTTTCGTTTTGAAAGTGATGCACATCATGATAATGTTTTCATGATTCATTCCTTCTTGAGCAATGAATCCAAATTTTTGGCTTCGTATGAATCATATGTAATGGAGAAAGAGCTTTGGCTTTTTTAATTTCTATCTTGCTAACAGTCATCGTGTTGAAGCTATATCTGTCAAATCAGTTGTCATTTATTCAGTCTGTTTTGCCGAGTCTGTGCAGGAGAATCCAAGGCAGTCCTTTTCGCGTCGCTCATAAGAACTCGGCCTTCCGCAGACAACAACTTGCCAAATTTTGCTTCGTGACTTGGGCCTGCACCCATACAAAATACAACTTATCCAGGAACTGAACGTAAATTAAAAATAGATCTATATTATTGAGGCTCAGTTCTGGATGAATGTGTACGTGAACAAACAGAAGTATCGAGTTTGGGACGATACAAATCCACATGAGATCCAAGAGCGTCCAACGCATCCCAAAAATGTCAGTGTTTTGTGTGAATTCTGGGCTGGCAGAATTTTCGGTCCATATATCTCTGAGAACGACTTTGGCTAGGCCATCACTGTTAACAGCAAGCACTATAGGTCGATGATTACAATTTTTTTTGGTCTCAGTTGGACGATCTGGGCACCAACGACATATGTTTTCAATAGGACGGCGCTACGTGCCATATTGAATTTTCTGCACGAGCGATTTGGGAGCATGGTTATCTCACGTGAAGGTGATGTGCACCGGCTACCGAGATCGTGCGATTTTATCCCATTAGATTTTTTCTTGTGGGGTTGCACAGGTATATCCAAATAAGCCACCAACCACAACTGTCCTCAAAGCCAATATAACCTATGTCATTGATCAAATTTAGCCTGATTAAAATTCAAATTTGAAGATAGGAGGCGTTTGATGAAATATCCTATAATATGTGATGGAGATTTAGAGTATAGTGAGAAACGTATAATGAAAAAATTGCACGAAAAAAAAATGCTCCACACGTTGTACATTCACTGTAAAATTCTTTACTATATTTATATCGTACAAAAACCTTGCAGTTCAAATCATAAATTGAACGTCTTATGGATGAATGTCATAAATAAATAACATACAGGTCATTTCTTTCTTCATGTGGTAACATTGCTATATTCTAAACAGTAACAGATACGGAGACGATTAAATGGAAAAAAAAACTGTCATCGGGAACAATAATATGGTCAAAGAAACTCTACGGGGACTCTCGCTCTTCTCAAGTTATTGCTATTTAGTTATGCAAAATCAAATAGAAATCCTCTATTGATTTTGCATAACTAAATAGCATATCAGTCCTTTCATCATTCGAATACATCTTCGATATGTTCAAAAATATCTGACAGTTCTCAGCAGGTACCAACAACGCATTCATTTTTCCCGCCATAGAAACCATGCGAAGCCTACGCGTTCAAGATGGTAAATGAATTAAGATACTATTTGATCATACCAAATATACAACAATCAAATTTTCACCAAAAAGAGATATTTTTGTTACTTCTAGTTGAGAATTATGAAAATATTACGAATTATAATTGATTAGGGAGAAATAAACAAAAATTTCCAAAACGAAAAAGTACGAATTTTCATTGTGTTAGGGTACTTACATGTCGAATTTATCGGGTTGCCTGAATTATATTTTGAAGAAATCGAAACATTTTACAAAAAAAGTAACGACAGGACCGTAATTTAAAATTGTTGTCACTGATGATGGTAGTTATTTCAAATGAAACGCTATAAAAATATCAAAAGTGATATACTCCTGGATTGTGAATTTATCGCTTCATCAATATCTGTAATAAAAAAGACAGATCCGCATTGAAAAAAAGTTGATGATGGTCATCGTCATAGTACATCTAGGATACAATAACATTTCCATTTTCCAATTTTCGATATTCTCCATTCAAAAATAACGAAAAACAGTATTTTTGGTTTTTCCCATATAACCCGAGAAAAGCGAGAGCCTCGGAAAAATTTTCTTCGACCATTGTATTGTTTCTGATGACAGTTCTTTTTTTTCCCATTTAATCGTTACGGTTCAGAACATAGCAATGTTACCACATGATAAAAGAAACGGTCTGTATAAGCCATTCTATAAGGAATCAAAATGATAGGCCTTTACATTTTTGAAATGATATCATCAAAATAGTCTTAAAATAACATTATTATGGATCGCTGGTAATTGTCATTTTCAAATTGGAGAACATAGGCTTTCACGGCTTAAGAGAACAAAATCCGAACTGGTAGGCCGTTCCGTCCGCTACTGCAGTAGACCTCATCAGCGGTATGTATATTGATAGCGACGTCGAAGGTCATATATAAATATATAGTATGAACTATCACTGACTGAATCATGTCACGCACAGCTATTTCTGTCAAGAACTGACGAAACATCGAATATTTTTTTTCTAGGTGTAGGAAATAAAAGTATGTACGTATGATGTTTACAAATTCTGACTTGCGACCGAATCTAAAAAAGTGTATTTCATTCTAGATTGGAAAACAAATAAGGGAATGACATTTTAATTAGCAGACAAATGAATGAAAAAGAAAGTATAAAAAAGTTTTGGGGTCATGTTCACAGCCAACCTCAGAAGTCTGAAAAAAGGAGGGGCATCACCTATCAACTTTGTATACTCATTATGCACTAGGTACTAACACTATTTCATTGATGAAAGGTGAAACTGAAACCTCTGGCGTAGAATAAATCATTTGGAGATGGGCATTTCCTGAAGAAGTCCACTTAGTTGATGAAAAGCGCGTTAAGAAGAGAATTACATTTTTGGTGATTGGAAAGAGTCCTTGTTTTGGAATTACTCAATGGCACAATAATATAAATGGGATAATTATCAAGTTTTGACAAGTGGTGACAAACTACAAATTTTTTAAGAATAAAAATGTCAGCAGAATCAGTTCATTGAATTCTTGAGGTTGTCCACTTCAGAAATTCTCAGAAAGTAAGTAGTTCCAACCAAATATGAAATATCTTGAATAGATTCAAAAAAAATTGATATTTGGTGGATTCGCCGGGGTTTCTGTTTTGGCGGAGGTAATGACTATTAAAGTTTGATTTTCAGCTCGCAAGCCTAGATAATGTGCAATTAAAACTATTATTGCTTTGCTGGCAGATTTATTCATTGACTGACAAAGAATGGTGATACTTCAGAGAAATATCAATTTTATTTTTCGAATAAAGATAGTCGTTTACTTCACACAGTAGCAAGCCACTGTACCTTTGTGGACTACCAAAAATTCACAACATGATGTCACCACTTGTACTGATCATCAGTTTCACAGATGCTCCAATCCAAAATTTCATAAAATATTCACTCCCAAGTATAAAAAAAAAATGGTTCTTGTGGGGGGCCGTTGAAGGTTCGGATTGATGAATACATAAAACACCCAGCAAGGGTGCTCGTCTGGATGAATTAGCAACAAGCAATTATGTCACTGTAAGTTAGATACTATTTTGATTTATTCAATGAAGTTGTTAGATTTCATTAAGTGTACCTACCTCTTGCTATTGAAATATCCACACAGACGTATCAATTACTACATATTGTGAAACAAATCCACACTACTCATTCCCAATTTACTTCTATGGCATATTTTCACACATTTGTACATGAAACTTGAAAGCAACATAAATTAATAT
Organism: Leptinotarsa lineolata; assembly: GCA_015342045.1. Taxonomy (NCBI): domain Eukaryota; kingdom Metazoa; phylum Arthropoda; class Insecta; order Coleoptera; family Chrysomelidae; genus Leptinotarsa; species Leptinotarsa lineolata. The sequence goes on along the minus strand of WOGR01009505.1, from coordinate 6,719 downwards.
TTCGGAGGAAAAGTGGCAACCGCTAATCCCACTTTGAACAATCTCTGAAAACAAATATTGGGCATTTTGAGTACCGGTGAATGCACGTCTCAAATATGCACGGTTGAAAATGAAAAGATTTTTTTTAATATGCCCTTCTTCAGTAAAGTAAATAACATGTGTATGGCTGGACAATCTCATCTTTTAGAGAATGAAAAACTAACTGTGTAGCTAGCTTTGAACCTATGCACGGTGAATACCTGTTTATAATATTTTAGGCAATATGAAAAAGTTGCGTCCATAAAAACATGAACACTTTATATTAGTTTCACGAGTGAGGAGTATATAGGTATTATGTTAGATAATATTAATAACTGAGAAGTCTTCTAAAGACTTTCGTGATGGGTGTAACGGGAAATAGGAATTTTGACAGTAGTTTTTTTCCAATATGACTTCCATCTATTGTTATTGAATTTTCGGTAGTATTGAACCGATGATTGTTTATGAATTTCTTCAAATAAAATGACCATTTTTTTGAAAGTAGTTGTAACTGATAAGAGTTTTTACATGGACTTCATGACTATGACTACCTTCGATGCGGCTTACTATGGTTTCAATGCAAATCGTAAATACATCAGTAGTACATTTCTGGGTTTTCTTCATTCATCGCTAGAAAGCTTCATCACTTTTAACTCCTTCTTCTTGAAAAATGTTGAATTTTTTGAAAACAAATAGGTTTTACCTTGGCAAATTTTTTGTAGAACAGGCCTCAATAATATCTTAGTATCTTCCTAGTAACTATCATGATGACGAATCGGATATGTACAGAGTTACGTTTGTTGGGATTCCATATTCGTAGAATTTTAAGAAGGTCAATTTTTAATTATCCTAAGTCGCCATATCATTCCCAAGTTTTATTGAAACCCGTATTTTTGGTGGACGAAATATCTTTATCATTTCCCATCTCAGAATTCCTTGTGACCGGTTTACGCTCGCCGGTTACCACTACAAAATTCGTTCGAGAACTCCTCATCAATCATCACGAAAAACAAGAAAAAAGATAATCTTTTGATTAGATTCACTCATGTAGAAACCTATTCCTTTGAGTAAAAGCAATAATACTTCTCCTAATGACTGAATACACCAAAAAAGTTCACTATCCATCCATATTGTACGCTCGGAACATAACGCACACATGAAGCAACGTGATATTTTTGAGCGATTACGCTTTCAAAAGTGACGACTGATGCTTTCTACTCAACGAGAATGTAACAAAGAAGAATAACGTCAAAAATCGACATTAATCGCGAAATATACAGCAAACGATAACATTGTGCTGAACACTATTCACGATTTGCAGTGGCGTGCGTTCTATTTTTCAGTTTACTAGAAACCTGGAATATTTTCAGATGAGTTGTAAATTTGAAATAAGAGAAGATAGATAGTTGAGTATATCCAATGCGAGGCTTCTATACAAACTCCGTCGAATATCTATCTTATCAGCTCCGTTAGGATTTAGTAAGTAATATTTCATGACAGATAGCAAGAGTGAAACTCTAAAACCTAATTCGGTCAATAACGGGACAAGCAGAAAGAATGTGCTTTGATGTGCAGAGATGGCACGCAGTGTTTTCAAAAGTCCAAGTTTCTGAATATGATGATTCAGACGACAAAAACTCAGATAACTAGATCATCTGTGCTGTAATCTGACAAATACTTGATAATATACATCAAAGGAAGTATATTTGCGTCGAAAAGTACCAATCTTGGCAGATTTTGCTAAAATATCCTAAATATCTAGGGGATCAGCTTGAATTTGGTAAAGTATGAAGCGATGTGATTGGCAGAATCTGGTTTGATAAAACCGCTTGCAGAGGCCTCTCTTGCAAAACAGTCAACGGTTTCAGTATGGCCAGTATGGTGAGGAATCCAGACTTGAAGTTGTATTTTAACAAAGGAGACACTTTTTTGCAGTTCATTATCAACTTGGCTCCAAAAATCACAAGGCAGGTAGAGAATATTTTGAATTCACGGGTGGATATTTTTTCGGCGAAATACAAATCGATGCGTAGGTTGTAACACCTTTTTTAGTTTATCTCATTATTTGTTCAGAGATACTCAAAATGTCTATATTGAAGCCCGACTTTTTGTTCAATTATTTGGACTCAATCATATTCAGAATGATTATTGAGATAAGTTATTACTCCGTCGACGTATATAGGGATTTATTTTTGACTCCTTGATAAATACGTGACGAATATCGACATAGATGAAATATAAATACTTATTAATGATAACTGGTGAAGGTGTCATGGAAAGAATTCGTTCTCAAAAGTAAGACAATTATGTTCGTATTCATCATCGATAATAATATTCACACGTAGCAATTGAAATGCTATAAGATTTTTACTTGGAATACTGTCGCATAGGTCCCTAGACAGGTCGATATCTCTGTCTTGGATCTGCGAGTTTATACACCTGGAGGTGTTTTTATCCATCTGAGGCATTTGCTTTCAGTATTCCTTTTTTTCGAAGTATCCAATCCTCTCTGCGTAGGATGAGGACTGTGAAATATAGGTCTTCATCAGAATGGTGTTAATTTTAGTATCAGCTGCTGCGCTCCACATAAACCTTTTATGTGCAATTGACAATATGCACCATTCTGTATGTGGTCAATCCAGCCTGTTTCTCCAGAGAAGAAAAGTCTAGAAGGGTTTCCAAGGTCGCCAACGTTGTGATGCTGATGGCATCAAAGCTAGCCAGGCATGCCTACTCTGTACACCAGAGACGTATTTACTATATAGTAGAACTGGTTAGTAGGCTATTGCTATGCGATGGATTTGGAGCCAAAGTCACTCGATCTTCTACACATTTTTCGACATGTCTTTGTTCAAAAATAATATGTAGATATTCAACTTCCGCTGCAGACTATAATACCTCAATATTGAGAGAAATTGATGTTGAATTATTCAGATTCCTCTGTTGATGAAAGCTTGTTTTTTAACACTAGCTTATTTCAATTTTGATAAGTTGTTGCCAAGAAGTTTCTTCCGGAAATCGTTTGATAAACCGAGGTAAAAACACATAGGTACATATTTCTACTACGATGTTTACCTATCACATTTCCTGATTTCTAGTGGAAAAATGCTGGTGAGCTAGTGGGTATTGACTGGAGTTGATTTTATTCCTTGTTTGTCCGTTATCTCCTACCTCCAGAATAGTTATGGAACAAGTGAAAAATAACAGCCTTTTACATTTGTTCCGTCATCACTATTACCGTTTTACAAATTGCTGGTAAGATCCTGGGGTTTGAGAGGGAAGATCCCTATCCCATAGAAGCATTATATTTAAAATTCAGTGCACATATTTTTGCTTATTCGACGACATATTTAGACATGACACTACCAGTTGCTTGAATTGGAATACTGTTGTTTTCAATATTCAGACGATTGATGATGATTTTCAACCTGCTATAAATTTTGCAACTAGGCATAAAATAATGTAGTGAAATATTCAGAGATCTTTGAATATCTTTTACATTTTAACGAATGTAATTTTCATAATAGTACCAAGCATTTTCATTATTTCCAATGTTCTGTAAATGTAAAAATTATTTACAAGCAATACTGTTTGTATTACTGATAACCTCAAATAATGTATTTTGGTTAGATTTTATACAGAATATTCACCTGAATTATTGGAAGATATTCTTTTGAACACTTCAGACAGAATGTGGTCTCAATCGTTAAATCGATAAAAAAACATGTCGAACGACAATTGGAATTGGAATAAAAACGAATCCATTTCACTGAAAGCAGAGTATGTTTTATTCGAGTTGGGGTTCTTTGGACTCGAACAAAAGAAAAGACAAGAGAAATGATAATCGGACCGGCAGAGACAAATTTCTCAACTTTTGTTTTGTTATGTAAATATGTGCAGTTTGATATTGATGATGACATTTTGGAGTTCTCCTGAGTTTCATTGCTAAACTGGAAAAAATCACAATGAACCGGTTGATATTCTACTATTTGATAATATTCTTTGTGAAATACGGGGTCTGTTTAAAAAATAAGGTGTATTTTCATTTTTCTCCAAAAATATTAATTCATTCATATATTTCTATTTGGTCTCCTTCGAAGTAGTCTTCCTTGGATATAATACAATTGTGCGAGCGTTTAATTCTCAAAGCAGTTCTGATATTTACTTTTTGGTATGTCCTGCGATTCGGTTTTTATGTCCTTGACAGTTACAAAACGCCATCCTTTCATGGGTCTCTCCAATATTGGTAACAGAAAAAAGTCACAGGGGACCGATTCTGGTAAATACCCTGGCTGGGGTATGATGACGGTGTTGTTATTGGCCAAAAAATCACGAACAAGCAATGACGAGTGAGCAGGATGAACGTTGAGACTCTCTAAGAGCGGTGCCTGTGCGAAAGTAGTGATTTACATTGGATTTGAATCGCTGAAGATTGAATCCATTCGGAAAGAGTTTTCAGTAAGTTGATTCGCTATAAACGCAGTTTATAACGAATCAAAGAGTTTTCGAATAGTGAAGTTCGAGGTGTACTGAGTTGGTGAAATCAAAAGTCCCGTGAACACTTCCCGTGAAAATATCTATAAAAGACAGACAAATATTCAACTTTTTTTCGATGTTCCAGAACATCAAGGTTGCAAGTGATGTTTGCGTCTCCAATCAGGCAGATGGCTCTTTTCTGGATGGAATCCAACAGCTTCAGGGTATGCTTAGGGGCGGAGTTCCATACATGAGAACAATACTCCAAAGAAGGTCTGATCTGAGCTTTATAAAGCATCAAAAGTTGCTGAAGTGTATACAGTTTTCTGGTTCAAAACACTGTTCCAGCTTGAGAAAAGCAGCCTTTGCAATTCCAGCTACATGATTGTGCCAAGACATATTGGTATTCATTTTAACCCCCAACAAACTTATCGAAGCTGAAAGCGGAATTGTCTGTCCTGACATTATTATATCCGGTTCAGAGACTTTCATCTTTTTGGAGAAAACTGATGCCTGGGATTTTGTGGCATTTAATTGAACCTGGTTACGTTCACCCCAATTCGGAATCATTTCTAGATCCTCATTAAGATATGCAACCTCCTGTTGCCAGTGAAGATGTGCATCAGCAGCCGATATTCTGGAATCCAAATGGAATGACGAGGCAAGTGTGCTGTCGTCAGTAGATCAATATATTGGGTTCTTGGTTTTTTCAATAAGTCATTGATATACATATCATTGGAGACAATATGGATCCCTGGGGAACATCAGCGTTGATGATAAAAGTATTCGAGGGAATCCATCGACTGCTATTTGCAGGGAACGTTCTTTCAGGAAGCTGGAGACCTATACACAAAAATGATCCGACAAGCCATAGCATCGAAGTTTTTTCAGCAAACTTCCATGCCAAACACGGTCAAAAGCCTTATAAATATCAAGCGTGACAGCTCTTGACTCTCCATGTTCCTCGACTGCGTTATCTAAATATGGGTGACATACGATAGAAGGTCGCCTGTTGATCTTTGTTTCCGAAAGCCATATGTAGAAGCTTTCTAAATATTTTATATTCAATTTAGGAAATCAGGCTTGTAAATAAATTGTTTATTTGCGATCTACCCTATTAACAATAATGCACTGCAAAAATTGTTTCATTTCACAAAAATAGTAACAAATTTGATAAAAACAAACGAATCAATATGTTGAATAACTAGATATGTGAACTTGCCTAACTATAGAATGGATTTTTTCTCTGATGATTACCTTATCTTGTCTTAAAACTTCCAAGTAGTACCTGTGAACTGTCTGCAATAGTTACCTAGTTGAAGTATGTTGTGCATCTAACCTAATATAATTTTTCTTTGCAGTTATCCATATTTTGCCAAATGTAGGTACATAGTTGTAGTACTCATCGTACGACCAAAACCTTTTGATCTTTCCGTTTGCCGACAAGACATTTCGTTGTTGACAGAAACAGTCGTCGGTGACACAAAGTCTTCAAAATGTTTCTTATTTTGACAACTCAAGTTTAGTCGCATTCGACACAGTTGCTGTTTTATTGTAGTTTTGTCTGTTTGGTGGAAATCCGCATTTACTACTCTCTATTAAAAACAATAATGCATATGAATCGGTTTTGCAACTGAATGTTGAAAGGTTAACTCAATTAAATAAACCGTTTGAAAAAATTGATAGAAATGTACTATTGCATAAAAGTAATCTTTATTCATTGGGAGAATGATGTAAAGATTATCTGAAAGACAGAATATAAATCACCAGAAAGCCTTTAAAATCAATTTCACAATATTCCGCAAATAGCTGTTTTTAGACTCCTGCTGTATTTGATTATACTAACAAGACTGATGAACGGATGTCATTAAGTAATGAACAGAGTCAAAACGATGCATAACTTTCTTTTTATTAGAAACCGTACGAGAAAATGAAATAAAATGAAAAATCTAATGGGCATAAACTTGGCTATTAATGGCGATTTTCAAACATTTCTGTTTTGCTATACACTGTGTCCGTAAAGTATGGAACAAATTCATTTTTAGCTAAACAGGTCATAATCCTGAAACACGTCGATTTTGATGTTAATTTACCGTATTTTAAAATAATAATCTAATATACAGGATGAATTACGTTCGAGTAATGACGTCACGGTCATTTTTTTTAAATGGAACACCCCCATTTTGTCTCAATTTTCGGATTACTCTAGCTGAGCTGATTCCAAA
>WOGR01009504.1:289-11321 GCA_015342045.1 Leptinotarsa lineolata | reverse complement strand
ATATTTGTGGACTTGAATTTAGGTTAGGTATTATTGTACTTTTAGGTCATCGACAAATCCTATACAAATTTATTTGTCATAAAGGAAATAAAATCTTACTTACTTACTTACTTACCAATAATGACTTAATTACTACGTTTACTCAAAAAACTTTTTATCCATTTATGAGTGACACTATGGATTCCGTATCTAGACAGTTTATTCAATAAGACTCCGTGACTAATGTAGTCAAACGCCCTGCTTAGGTCACAAAATATCCCAATAGGTCACTCACCAGCATCAATGCAATTAATGACTTCAAGAACATATGAGTGAATTGCAGTTGTGGTCGATTTGTCTTTTTCATATACAAGTGTAATTTTACCAGTTTTCAAAGCTTGTGGAAATGTTCCATTTGCAAATGATAGATTAATGAGATAGATAAGTGGTGTCATAAGAGGTTTAAGAATACGTATAACAATCACATGGGGTATTTCATCGGATCCCGAGGAAAATTTATTTTTCTGTTTACTATTGAGCAAGACAAATAGTTCATATTCATTAAATAAAGAACGTTGATGTGTTGATGAAATAACACATGATGAAAATGATGAAATAAATATCTGTATATTGCACTTGGATCCAGAAAAAAATTGATGATAGCCGGATTCTGTATATCTCCTTGATGTTTTGATATCAAGTGAATAGTTGTTGATGCTGATAATTCTACCAAAATACAAAATGGCATAGATCGGTTTTTTGAATATCCGAAGATCTATTGCAACAGACTTTGCCCAGACTTCCTGGAACTGTGTCCAGACTTCCAGAGAAAAATTGTAAGTATACTTGATGATAGTATCCGATATAAATTGGCTTAATCGCCTTGTTGAATAAAATGCAACAGAAAGCAGATGCCTTCATGAAAAATGTAACTTGGGGCTACATTATAACATTGAGAGATTATCATACGTAATACTGTTACTTTTCCATTGTTTTTGTTTTCACAGAGTCTATTTTCGTGGACATATAATGGTTTTATTTCACTATTACTATTCTATCAGATGGAATTGATTTGCGATGATTTATGAACAAATATTGATTTTTTCAACCTCATGCACGAATGGGCTTTAATACAATGTTCAGAATCTCAAACTAACGTCATCATTTGCAAAAAAGGGAATGATGGAAAGTCTGTTTCCTATTATGGTGTAATAGGACCGTATTCTTTTGAAAATACTTGTAATGAAAACTCTTATTCGAGCACCTTTTTCTACTATTCAAAACATCTATCATTATATCACGGAAATAATAAGTATTTCCATCTGGAAAAATGGTCCATTTTTATCTAATAGTGGGTCATTCAAGACAGTAAACTGACAAATGAGATATTTTAAATCGAAAAATTAGTAGTTGAACTGATTTTTTCTGAACAAGTGCTGATTATTCATGATTTTCTCAGACCCCATCTGGAAAAATTAGTCCTTTATAGTAGAGTAGTGTTTGTATAAATAACACGTTATTGTATTTTTATCGGGTATAGTTCGTGAACGATTATTTTCATGCTATATAATTTCGTTCTATTTTAATGAATTATGATCATGTATTTGTTTGAATTCATTGTATTGTGTCAAGTCTTTTATCATTTACTTCATTCCGAAGTGATTTGAAATTAATTATTATTCACATCCTTGCATCGACAATCGTATTTTGTATCAAGCAAAAATTTTTATAAAGAATACATTCTTTTCTAAAAATGACTCGATAAAAATGATTATCAATTAAGTAAGAGTAACTAGCACTTACAATTCATAATTCTAAGTGAAATTTCTGTTTCTACTCAGTTCAACAGTAGATGATGATTAGGCAGCTTCTCGCTATGTCCGAAGAGAAACCCGGCTCATTCTACATACCGTTCGTCCACCCTCTCTGTCCTCGTGGCGCAGGTGCGGCAGGCAGAAAGAGACACCACACGAAGAAGGATCGCGCGAAGTGAATTGAGAGAATGTGATAAGGTGACATAAGGTATGCAGTATGACCAGTATACGTTATATTTAATTAGCTAGTGATCCGTAGGGAAAATCAAGGAGTCGTGAACGATATATCACACTTCTTGGCATGTTGATACGTACACGCTGGAAACAATTGAACAAACCCGAGTAAACATTCAGATAACGTTACAAAATAATTGAACTGGTTTAATCAGCTTGCTTTGTTCTAGTAATTTACGGGAGATGCAGACGAGGTCTGAAGGTAGATTTTTACGAATGAAGTAGCGAATTCTTTGTTTGGGTTAAGTACGATCAGAAATGTTGGACAAGATTCTTTCCGTACTTTCAATTAACAACGCTGAACAGAACATTTGTTTTTAAACTGTTTAGGTTTATCCATCAACAAACGAGATTCACATTTGGGGATGCTTCAGATATTAATTAGAGTTCAAATATTGAAACAGTTTGTTAGGTTGATGCAGCACCAAAGATGGTTGTGTTATCTAACGTAAAGTTAGGAGATATTTTTTATAAAAAAATCATGATACTTATAATAAAAAAATTAAATTTGAATTCAGTTGATTGTATTATTTAGAAAATGTTAAGAAAATCATAATATTCTTCCATTAATTCCTTAGGGCAACCATCCCACGGGTCGAAATATCTTGGCGGCGTCTAACCTACATAGTAGGCATCTATATTCTTTATTTTATTTGTTATTAACTGTAAATAATACAAACAGTATTGAATTATGAAGATTATTTTGTTCATTAATATTTACACCAACCATTACAAAAATTAAAGATTTTCAAATTCTCATCTTGTCTATGATAATAGTCCATTTCAAAAAGTTTGGAAACTATCCCACATTTATCCTATTGGTTGAATAAGAAAAAAATGTACTTTTCAAATACAATGAAATTATGTTGAGTGATCTAGATTATCGCGAGCCATTCTCGAAATAATCGAGAAAAATTACATTACACAGATAATGCAAAAAAAAGTGAAAATATTTTTTAAAGAAGGCTACAATATGCCCTCATTTTATTTTTCATACGACGTTTTGTAAACTTAGAGCTACACTTATTTTTTTTCTGATACATACCTGCGTTTTTTTCAACACATCAAAATTAATTTTTTGACAACAAATTTACCTATGTACCACTTCTTACGACGTTTCACTCCGAAATATATCATCGTAACTGAACTGATTCTATCTGAAATTTAATATCTAGAGTAATGGAGTAATTGTCTATTCCTTGATGAATGCAGAATTGCAAGAGGCATCAAAATTTTCTTTGCATAATACAGGTCCGTATCGGAATAATAAGGGTGGTCATAAGTTAAAGAAACGTCGTATGAAAAATAAAATAGGAGCTCACTATAGCTTCATGAAGTTCATTTAGAAACTTTTCGACATTTTTTTGAATATTTTGTGTAATAAAGACATCAGAGCAGAAAAAATCGACTATTTCAATTTCTTTCGAATATTTCGAGAACGGCTTATGGTAGCCTGAATTATCAACATTATTTCATCGCTTCCTACAAAATATATTTTTGTCTAGTTTAACAAACATCGTATCTTTCACCGTTACTGAGATAGCAGCTAGCAATAGTGTGCAATTAAAATGTCGCCACCAGGTATATAAACTCAGATGATCAGTTTTGATATCAAATTATTATTATGAATATCTTACGTAATGTATTCTGGAATACTTGGTATTACTATTTAGAATACTTTCGGACGTTCGGACGTGCATGGGCAAATACCTGCAAATACAGTTGTTTCATAATCAGATTCATTCACAATTTCATACATTTTTTTATGAATACAAGGATCTGAATTATATTTTGCTAAATATCATTCCGAATCCAGTGGTATAGTAAAAATTCCATTAAATGACAAATTTTACTCCCTTATAATTTTTTCATTGATTTACAGATTTCGTTGAAATTTCTAACAGTGATATTTCAAGACCTCCTTAATCCAGTGAAGCAGTCAGAACTCAGATGAAACTCTTGAAATTGAAGTGGTGGGTTGATTGAAACAGCATATTTTTCAAATTTCATTCACTTATAATTTTTTCATTATTGGATGCATTTCTTTATTACTTCGACATAGATCATTCGAAAATGTCACAAATCCAGTGATGTAGTCAGATTTTCTGTAAAAAAATCGCTAATTATTTTTTCAATAAATAAAAGTAGTTGCCCCTGAAAATGGCGAATAATCCATGAAATTTGGTGTTCTAGTGAACGTTTGGAATGTCTGCCTCATGGAAAAAGGATCATTCAAATCGGAAGGGAAATATAAATTTTTTAAGGGTGTTTCCATTTTAAATGAGTCATGTCTTACTGTATATTGCAATCGTAAATATTTATATCGCAGTTGGAAACATATGTATTCTACATTTCAGCACAAAAAATGTGAAATGCACTTTGCGATAAATTACGTAGCTTCCAAACAACAATTTTAGGAGCCACATTGAAATTTAAAGTTCGTCAATTGAAACATCAATAATGCTCCAGTGTTCACATTATGCTTTCCTGAAATTATTGAAAGATAAAGATATATTCAAACACATTCATTAGAAACGGGAAAATGTTTTGTTGGCTGAAAAGTATTTGTGGTTAATAAGAGGTTTTTTTTAAATACCTATTTAATTTGTTCAATATCAATATGAGAAATTTAATATTATCACTTTAGAAATTTTGTTAATCCTTTTTTCGATACTATTTCAAAGTGTTAGGAACTATTCTCTGCAAAAAAGTGTACAATTTCTCAAACAGATCCAAGAAATGATAAATGAATTTTACTGAAAAATATTTGTGTTGTTAAGAATCATTTTTGTCATTTTATTTTTCTGTCGATGAAATTGTTCAAAAGTGAATTGTATTTCATTTCCAATGATGCTAAAAAGCCATTATTCATTTAAATTTTCAATTTTCACTTTTTTCTTATTGGACTATCCACATCTCTATTGATTATTTCGAATACACCAAAAACATTCCCAGATCATAGTTAGAAGTGAATATTGCATTAGAAATTCACATCGAAAATCACATATGAACATAATATTTCACACCGGAAATATATAGCAAATATAATATAAAACTGAGATAGATAGTTACATACCCAATTATGTGATACCTGGTTTTCCAATACATTGGTTTGTGACAATTGACATAATTCCAAAAACAAATACTTTTTCCAATCACCAGAAATGCAATACACTTTTAGACGGGCATTTCACCAAACTAATTGGGGTCTTACAAGATCTAACATGTAACATTAATATATGATATCTCATGATCGGAAATATTTATGAATATTATATATGTAGACTTACAGTACCTCAGTTTGGTCAAAAGTTGCCAACGTTTGATATACTTGTGCATGCCATTTCAGTTTTTTATAGTTTGATAATTTGAAAAGAGTTGGATCTTCAATAATAACAAATTTATGAATGGTTTCGTTCATAAACAATGCATCGAACATCATTTCAAAAGTCATTTCCTCTGAACTACCAGCATATGATTTTGGGATTACTAAAATGTACTCAGCTTCGCCTGTTGATAAAGATTTGTTTTTAAAACGATCGTCTAGGAATTCAAGAGCTGAACAATACTGTGATCTCGAGTTACAACTTTATCACGGTTGCATTCAAAAAACGGAATCTGACTTCCCGGAACTCAAACTTCCACAAGTCCGTTCTTTCTGATAGTTTGAGATAAAGTATAATCTCCTTAATGAATGGATGTTGATGATGATAAACAGTAAATCCAAACGTGCAGTGCTTTTGTTGCATGTGACTTTCGTATTATGTTACCAAATGTTATGACCTTAGTGGAATTTGAAACGGTTGAATAGAGCAGTTCTGAAGGGGTCAATTTACAATTTATGCTACCCAGTTCAAACAATACAAACAACAGGTGGTCCACATTGAGAGAAGTGAAAGAAATATTTCAATGAAGAAAACTTTGAAATATGGTATTTGATGAGTTGGATTTGTGAATTGGGTAATGAATCATTTACTATATTACACATATAGTGGAAAGAGCTCCTTCAATTTGTTCAAATGATGAAAACATGCTCATTCATGAACTGGTGCATATGATAAAATACATACAATTATTTGATGGATGTAGCCGTTACTACGTGGTAAGAGATCATCATGAAAAATGAAAATTTTCTATGTTTTTTACCACTTTTATTCGTAACTGAAGTGAAAAAATTTCTCATTTTACACACAATTATTGCTTTCAAACTCTTGAGTGACAGAGAAAAGTGAGATATAACTTATGAAAGAGATATGACATCATTGATGTATCCTTTTTTCATAAAACTCATGTTTTGGAAAAGTTCAATGGGTCTATTATATAAAAGCAATAAGAAAGAGAATATAATGTAATTGAGTAATGTTGATGTGAAAAATATATTCTGAAACGATTACGACTTCATCATTATGAAGAAAGAATAAAAGTTTTAAAGATAAAGAGAAAAGAATACGTCAATAATATCTCTCAACGAACATGTCTAGATCATCTACAGAAGTTTATTTCAATACAAACATCTTAAACAATTACTTTCGCTTATGAACATTGAATTGCAGAAAAATCTGTTTTTCTGGTCAGGTCACATAACGAAATATATGAAAGAGTATCGATAAATAATTCACTGTAATGAAACACTTTCGAATTCCAGGTGTACTTCTTCAACTCCTAAGCAGCACATTTTTTATATTATTACTCCAAAAGATTATTCACACATCCATGGCAAAAAAATGTAAAAAACGTTCATACAACTAGTGTTCAATCATGGTCATCATGCTATTCCTTACTATGATATCAATATTAATGTTAGTTCAATTCATATTTTTTTAGCAATGAATTGAAATGCAATTTTAGGCGGCGAAACTTTATTTGAAGAATATTATTTTGAATACAGACAGGTTATCTGTTGAAAAATAGTATTGACTTGAAGGTGTTTATTCTGAATTAATGTATTCTGAATAGAATGTTTTCAATGTATAGGATTCTGTTTTCAAAAATGAATTTTTCAAATAATGCCCAGTAAAACCTAAAAAAATTCAAAACTTTGTTATTCAGAGTACAAAATCACTCGCAGTCGTATCAAATGTCGGATTGTAACTGCTTAGGTTGATAAATATCACAATTTTTCTCTGACGTGTATATCATGATCACTCACCAATAACAATTCAGTAATCACGCCAATATTTATTCAACAGTTGTCATTGAAAATGACATCTGGTGTAGATAACAAACGTAGCTATATAGCGAAACATTCTAAAAACATTTCAGCACATTATCATTTTGAAAAAACAATTCAACTTTGTGAAAAACAACAGAATTCTACCGTTCTAAAATACTATAGCTCAATTGCTATGTTCTGTTACATTGAAAAGTTGTCTGAGATTATTCTATGCATACTTGTCTATCTTCCAGTTAGGAACACTACCAACTTCACCTAGTCAGCTTGGCTTTATAGATTAAATGCAAGTAGCATACATAACTCGAATGGTTCCTGAATCTCCCAACAATCGTAAACAGGTACATAATACATATACTGACATTTTCGTTAAGCAATTGAAATAATTCCTCATCTACTGTCAGCCTAACTCAAAGCAATTGAATTATTTGGTGGAAATCATGAAATCATATTTATAAGAGCGATTTTAGTATGTGGAATATTGTGGACACATTTTCTAGCATTATATAAACACCTCAGTGGATCCAATCCTGGTCCCATTTTATTCATTATATTGATGAATGAAGTATATCTTGTTATGCTATCTGAACATAAGTTACATCTACAAAAATCCCCAAAAATTGTCTGGAGGAGCGGAGTGATTTTTCACGTATAATTTTCAAGCATTAGGATCTATTGAACAATATAGTTTTTCATATATTTCATTTTTTCTATTCATTTACCCATATAAATTTTCATTTGTTATACTTACTTCCATTATTTGTTAGTTTTTGAAATTAGTTTGAAAAGTCCTCTGGCACTTCATTTTCCTATAAAAGTAAATTTTCTTTCACGTATTTCTGAAACTTTTGTATTCGAAACTGATATTGAGGATCAATTTAGGTCGAAGATCTAATTCTTGCTAAGAAACTCTTGTGTTGGTTCAATGTTCTATTTTTTAACGTATTGTTATACCAAGTTCAAGCATTTTGCCGGCCCGTTACAAACTTTCATGACGGGCCTGTACGTTAGTCAGACTTTTTGATATTATTGCTAATAATTTTCAACGTATGGGAAAATCAACTGTACATTTAACCTAGCATTAGTGTCTGGATTTCAGAGTCTAGTTGAAATTGAACTTTGCAAACCATACTCTCTCTCCTATATTTCTTGTATGTTGAGTCTTGAATTATTCAAGGAACACTTTATTGAAAGATTCTCACTGAACAGTTTTAGCTTCTGCAGGCGTGAGTAGACACGTGTTGGTACCTTTTTTCCGATAAACTGTAAAACTGTTTAGTGAAAATCTCACAATGAAGTGTTTCATGAATATCGGCCGATTTCATCACATAAACTATTGAAAACACATTTCCACACAGAAACAAACTTACTGTCTCTCGATAAGCGTTTCGCTAAGTTAGATGAGTTTTAGTTGACTTCTGATTATACTAACTTGGTAAAATAAACGTTCGTCGTGAGACATTATTTATGTTCGTACGTCAGAAGTTTCAATTCTACCTATCAAGTTGAATTTATATACTCTTTATATTTGTTATATTTGTCTAGTTGTATACGTTTCAAAAATGAATGTATCAATATTGTTATTATTCACTAGATAGATTCATCCAGAAATAGAAAGTCGAATAATTTTTTACAAAAACTCATAATTTCGAACTAGAAAACCCGGTGTGAAGAATTCTTCAAAAGAAACCATATATCAGGACAATTGCTGAGCTACACTGTTGGATGTGACACTACAATTTTGCCTCTTACATACAAAACGTAATTCATAAGCGCCATGAATTAACAAAATTGTGTTTAGCAGATTATGAAAATGTACAAGCATATTCGAGTAACACTTCATTGTTAGATTTTCACTGACAGTTTATAAAACCGTAACTTGTGTTTCGCATCACAATATGTGCTATAAAAAACAAATTGAATCATATGCCCCTCTACTCATACTCAATGACTGATAAATAATTTGACCTGTGTTAAGGTAAAAACTAATTGAAATTAAAACACCATGTGAGAAAATTTTACCAACTCAATAAATTAACATGTTAACAAACTAATTACAAGTTTTCACATTTCAAAACAAATTCAGCAGAGGAAAAGCATTCAATTCTGTCTGGCCATTTAGTGAGTTTTCAGAATTCTTGAACCTATCCATTTCTGAGCATTTCAAATGATTGAGTTTCAAACCTATCTCTTGCGAATGTAATACTTTATAGTGGTTGAACTCATGCCTATCTGTTCAAATAATGGAAACATACAACGTACCACATTCGTCCTTTTCAAGGCATCCCAAATTAGATCTTATTGATCTGAAAATAACAAGAAAATACTTGAAATTATCTACATTCTTCAAAATGAATTTATCCTCATAGCTCACAGGGGACAGAAAATAAATAGTTACTATAGAACTTTTGGAAATACAAACTTATAGAACACATGAACTCATGTGTTCTACAAGTGTAATCTGTCAACTTCTAGATGCGATAGTTTTAACTTCTCCTTATTAATAAACAAACTACATGATTCGTTGAAAAACATGATTCTCAGACATTCACATTAATTGCTCTTGAGTTATTTTTGATCACTTGTATATATTATCAGTATTATTTATTGTACACTCATATTATATTTTTTCCAGATCACTAGTCTAGGAGAATCATATTTGTTTCTGAAACAGGTACTTCTTCCTTCACAATCACCACCAATCGGGAACTTATTCATTAAAAAATGATTGAAAAATAAGTAATGAGGTTATGTAACGAGTTTTTGTTGAATTTGAGAACTCTTCATATGGGAATGGAAATCTGTTAATGAGTTTGTATGAAAATGTCAGCTATTGAAGTGATGAGTGCAATAAATGCGAGAGAGAAAGAAATAATTTGAGTAGAACATTTTCAGTACTTATTTTTAACATTGTCTTTTAGAAAAATATTCCACAATTGAGAAAAATTAGTCCACTTTCAAAACTTGTATTGAACACATTGTAGTGAATAAGGATTGGATGACATCCACTAATTGTCTGTTTGAGGTTCGTTTTATATGTATATGTAATGGACCTTTCAAGATTAAACTTTCAAAGTCCTTTCCAAGTTCATTGGAAGATATCAATAATTATGTTCATATAACTTTCATGCTTCTATTGAAAAATATCCATTAGATATTCATTTGATGTCCATGTCCATAGGGATATGAATCGGTTCTCTCATGGATGTCCAATGTATATTCTGGGTTTACTGGGAAGTAAAACAACTTGACGAAAAACACACCTAGCTAACATTTTTTCAGGTTTTTGGACTGTACTACCCCATCGGCATTATATATGTCTTGGGGATGAAAATAAGAGTCCTCAACAGTGGTCGAATTGTCATCAGAAGCATCCATATTTGTTTGATTGAAGCTAGTCGACGCAAAGAGACTAGTAGTTTGTGGTTCTCATAAACTTTCGAAACCATTCTCAACCAGCCATTCCGTGTTCATTACATGTCTGAGATTTACATTTACATCCAGATTTATATCGCTTTTAATATACCTACGTAGCGAAGAATATTTTGCTCAACGACTGTCCGCTATTTCAATAAATCTATCTATCCCTAATTGGATGACAACATTCTCAATCTCTTTGAAAAACACGCTTCTTCTCAAACGAAGAGAGTTACTAAACCTACGGCACCTTGGTTAACTTACAATATGAAAATAATGATTCCACTCAAGAACGAAATAAAAATTCCAAATCAATTTGTATTACTTCAAGGACTAGATATCCTGAGGAATAATAAAAAGACAGATATCCCTGATGAATTGAATGACGTCAACCTTATTAACCAGCACTTCAATTCCA
>WOGR01009503.1:0-11322 GCA_015342045.1 Leptinotarsa lineolata | reverse complement strand
GCCCTTTCTACACCTGTATAAAGTTCTCCATTATAATTTTCATATTTTTTCAGACTGTGGAAGGTGAAAATACCCAGAAGAAGATCGATAAAAAAAGAATCTAATATACCCTCACATAAAATGGAACATATTACTATTGTTGAATAGAAATTTTTATAACTTACATTTTGTCGGTATTGTTTTCTTCTTCAAAATTCATAGCTACATCAAGTATGAATATTATGTAAGATTTGTATGTATCCAAGATAGTTCAATTTCATTTCTGTTCCATACTTTCATTTTCGGGTTTTGCAGTAAACTTCACGAATGAAATTACTTCAAGTTGATTGTGTTTGCTCAGAACTGAGAACAATTTGAAATATAAATATATTTCGCAAGCCATCTCACTGTAATAACACCTTGAATATAGAATGTGGAATCACAAAAATATTTCCATTTTCAAAAAAGGTTTCATTTGTACCAGTCACTCTCAATCGTAATGGTGAATAATCTATCTAGGAATTGTGTATCGCTCTGACTTTACCATATCTGGTTCCACTATATTTACGGCATATGGAATAATAAAAGTACTTCTTTCACCTCTTTCATATATTTCTTTTTTTAATGTATGTCAATCATAAAAACTCACACATTTTGATTTCTGCAAATTGAATAAACCTAACCCTCATGGAATATTTTTGGAATATAATATCTACTATCTACATATTTTCGACATCTTCGGTGTGGAGAGAAATATATGTAGTTCGAAAAAATCACATATAGGAAACCGCCTCCCAATCGATCCGTTTCATCTATAGATCTGGTGATTGTAGTCTATTGAAAACTTCTGTGAATGCTTACGAATATCATGAATACAACCGTTGTACAGTGTGAAAAAGCCAAATGGAATAT
Source organism: Leptinotarsa lineolata (assembly GCA_015342045.1). Taxonomy (NCBI): domain Eukaryota; kingdom Metazoa; phylum Arthropoda; class Insecta; order Coleoptera; family Chrysomelidae; genus Leptinotarsa; species Leptinotarsa lineolata. Next base: position 10,431 of record WOGR01009503.1, on the reverse strand, counting down.
ATTCATTATTTTTGGTTACTGCACATATTTTAAAATTTTGGATTTGAACAGTTTTTTAACCACTGCAAAATCATTCCTCATACTTCTGAAGAAATTGAAACAAACATATTTCCTCTGTTCACTAATATATCTCATTCATTTAATACCGCAAAGATAATTGACAAGTTCGACATGCCCATCACAGTAAACCTTTTCCCTTATCGTGATCATCCACCGGACAATATTCACCGCACCCTGACAGCCTAATAATATACAACACTGATGCACATCACCCTGTTATTGTGAAATATGAATCCGGCTCGAAGGACCAGAGTTGATGATATCACGTCGAACCTCGTTTGGGTTGTGGAGGTGGCAGTAGGATGCATGTTGGATCGTGTATCAAATACGAGCTCAACAATGACGGGTGTAGTGTAGGCCCCGGGACTCCGGTAATCATTCACTTAGCCGCATATTATTCACCGGAGGCCGATACAGACGGGGCGTTAAAACGGCTCTCGAGAAGAGGTGAATCCGGGTTACTCCGGACATTGGTGGGCAAAATGTCGGATGGAACAAGGAAGTTCGATTAAACCCGTGAAAAGTATCATCAACAGCTCGTCGGTAGTCGTTCTTGCTCCAAAGTATTTTTTTGTTGTTCATGCTGGTTTTTCGCTGATCATGACTTCGAAGCCGAAGTTTGTCAGAAGGATCGGGAGCAAAAATCATTGTTCTTCTATTGTTTTACTTTTGGCGGTAAAAAGTCAAATCACTTTTTTTATGATCGCGTGCTATGAAGCTTCAATTTTGTTTAAAATGAACCTTTTCGTTTCTTTGGTGTCAGCGGTTTCGAATATTATGGTTTTTATTCTTGTGTTGTGGGTAAGATTTTGTTAGCAGAAAGGAAGTCGGGTCTTAATTCAACACTTTCGGAGATAAGTTTAAAATATCAAAATAGGGTTTCTTTTTTGGCAAAAAAACGCCTTCTAACTTATTTTCATAAAAACATGCTGTGAACTTTCAATATTTTACTTCGTTATTTCTAAAATAACCTTTATTGAAGCACACCTAAACAAAGGTTCACTACATTTTTCAATATTATTCATGCGTAATATTACGGTAGATAAAATTATGAAAATTTTTGAAAGTTTCTTTAGCTTTGCGTCGCAATTTGAAAATGGACATCGCTACTTTTGAAACTATGTGTCATATGTTTGAACATTTCATATGATACAATTTCATGGATTTTTTAACCTTCCCTAATCCACACATCGCACAGATGCATACACAAACGTTGAATTCATTGCAACAATTTTTTTCAGGTTATATTAATATATGACATGCAAGTCTGACGATTTGGTTTCTCTTCTGAGCAATAACTGATTAAGTATTATAGTAATATAGCATGTTAAAATGTTCTCGTTGATCCTAGAACAAGTTTCGATTTCTGAGGGTTGCCGTTTGTACGACCCACATATTTTTATCGATATTTTTTTACGTTTATTTCTTCGAAAACTTCCTATTTTGTATATTCATGGAGGCATTTTCAGAAATTAATATCTCTCAAAAGGAATTTTTATCGTTAATTTCCTTTTGGTTCATACTCGGAGACCAATATAAGAAAATTCTTTTTGATTCGATAAAAAAATGCCAGTAAATTATTTGAAACAGTATATTATTCAAAAAGAAATGTAGTCCTTACTCGTGAGAGAAAGTTTTGTTTTGAATTGCTGTTGAAAAATATAATTTTTTTCGCCAAATTACAAATTTCCAGTTCTCACTTCTAGAGTCTATTATTTTATTCCTGTTTTTCTTCAGAAACTATTGATTCAAAAATGAAATATCAGTTCAATGAAGTTAACCTTTGAGAACATATTTTGACGTGAGGAATTTTCAAGGTTTTCTTGCAATTGGAAATAATTGACACACAACTGTAAAGTTATGAATTTGGTCATCTGTGATTTGTTAGAAAGTGTGAGATTTAGGTCACTTAAGTCATAGAAAAAAGTTATTTTTAAAAGCATATTTGATATTTTTCTTTTTCATTTTTGATATCATTCTGATCCCTGTACTATATAGAAAACAATACGTATATAGCTTAATGTATCGTTCCTGACATGTGGTTATATGAATTTCTGAAAAATATTTTTTTTCAAAGCAACTAAAAACCTCTTTTCGATTATTAAAAATGCTAAGGCCAACTCTGATTATCATACTTTCCTCTAAAAATGCGTAGAAATCAATAAATATATATCAGTGATAGAAACAAAATTGTTCTTTTCAGCTGAACCGTTTAATATCATACTTTCCTGATTAACTCCAATATCATTCGAATATAAACCGCCAGTCTATTAATTTGCCATTTATTACCTAAAGATATATCATAATCGCGCTATCACAATAGTTGAACTGGATCGTTACGTGGTGTAATGGTTGATTTATTACACTAACTGGAATAGTTTTCATTGCGTTGAGGGATTTCTGTAACAACCCTCATTATTATATAAACGTAATCGATCAAATTGGAACTTTCATTTTCATTTTGTAACTAGCGACTGACCCAATTTCCTACGCGTGGCAAAGATGCCTACTTTTTTTTTCTATTCGTCACATCAGTCTGTGAAGAAGATTCCCATTTTTAGCTGGATAGAGTGCTTTTTGAGATGTAATGGCTGCAACTCTTGCAGCCATTATGTTTCAAAAAGAAAGTTCTAGTAATGTCCAGAACATTCGAGTGTATTCAAAAGTATTCTACAACTTTCTAGAATATCCCGGTACATTCTGACATGAGGTGGAAAATTTGGTGTAATAATCTAGAACGTTCGAGAATCTTCTCGAATATTCCAGATTATTGTGGAACGACCAAGGGAGTTATATGTTGTACTCTCCAGAACAATCGAAAGTATTCGAGAGCATTCCATGATATTTCAGGACAATCCGGAACATTCTGAAATGTTCGGGAATAGTCTAGAACATTCAGGAAGATCCTACGTCATTGTAGCCGATTCGAAACCTTTTGGTATGAGTAGGACTACCCATACTTGGCAATCAAACTTGGGAGTCACACCATTAGGTGGTTACACTTATGTCTCGCTTGCACTCGATTTTCATCGAGTTCTCGTTATGGTTTTTCATGGAGACTGGCTCAGAAGTTTTTTAAGTTCTTTCTGCCGAAAGCCCGCTGACAAGAACTTCACGGCCGTTAGTTATTACAATAAGCTCTGTAAACACGGGTTGATATACGAAATACTGGATAGGATAATTCACGTCTTCTCGTGATACCAGAATCACTGTTACATGGCTTTTTCATGAAGTTTTTCCGAGAGGCTACAGGCAAACCCGATTACCAAACAACTACTTTACCCACAGAGGTACCCTAATGCAATATCTAGCCAATTCTTGCGTAAGTCTTGGCAGGGAGTGACACGTCTTACGACGAAAGCGGAAATGAGATTCTGTTGAGCAGAGCTGGGGCGTTTTCCATACCCTATCGTGGGGGTGTGATGTGACGTTTTCTCTTGCGGACGTCGTAGGGCTCACTCATTATTGCAGTCTACTCTTGCCATCTTCCCATATTTCCAGAAATCCAGAGTAATATTGCTAGAAATTTCAATGAACAGCATTGGCCTGCTTTAATGTGCTGTGAGAACAACAAGTACACTGCGTCTGTTGCTTCATCGTCATTGATCATGTTTTCCGCAATTGTAGACGAAAATAACATTGACAATGTTACCTGTAGTCATGAAAGTTCACCCTCTTTGACCTAATATGTCATAGAAAAAAATATATTCTTTCAGTTTTCAAATTGTGTGTAGAAATATAACCACAGACATGGAAAACAAATATCTCTGAAGAAACTTCCATCGACGTGTATTTCGCCCATGTCTTGATTCATTTTGTTTTATTTAGTGTTCAAAAGCTGAATAGATAAAACTTTTGAGAGGTCTCCTCACTTATTCACTTGATTGGGAATATCGCGATCCTGTCTACTTGTTTGCATTGTCGCGTCAAACTTGTGACGGTCGAGTATTATCGAGGATTAGTTCAGTAGAGAAAGAGAGAAGTGGAAAGATCTATTATTCCTGGAATACAAAACGACCGTTCCTTGGGCGAATAAGGAGTAGGTGAAATCCGATTATCTGTTGATCAAATTATATGAAATGAACCTTTTGACTTTCTATTTATCCATCAATAAACAGAACACAGTAAACATCAGGAAAAAGAAAGAGAATAATCAAATACATCAATAATCAAATTCATATACAAACTGGAAGACAGTTCCATCTGAAATAACAATTTTCCTAAGTTAGTTCGTGCTCCAAGCATTCGAAATGTAATCGAAACAGTTTTTATTCACAGAAATTCTTCACAATATCCAGGTGTACTTCGAAGTTTCGAAAAAATATTTCCTTTTTTTCAAACGAAACTTCTACGGCTGGAATCAAATTAACTAACTGTATGGATGTTTTTTACAAGCTGTCATTGTGACAAGAGCATATAAGTCTCTTCCAGTGGCATTTATGTCATAATTTTTGGAAGGAAAGTTGCTGATGAGGGATTTTCTCCCGAAACTTCGGAGTCAGTGCCATCCCCTTAACTTTTCAGTCTCACCCCTGTGATACTCTCGCGTCTTCGTGATAAACTCTTTCTGGACAAACTGTTTTTGATTTAACTCATTGAAGCTAAATTGTTTGTTACGTAGAACTTTGCCTTTTCCTTTGATCATGTTACTTGATTTTCGGATAGTATTTTCAACGTTTCATTATACTAGCTTTGCCTGCGGCTTTTTCAACAGTAAAAAATTCTCATGCTCTCATTTGCCTATCTTTGGTCCATAAGGAAGTTGTTTTCCAAACTGTCAGTTAACTTTTTCGTATAATTTTAGTTAATCAACGTTTCAGCTATCAACTGAACAGTATTTTTAGAGTATTTTCATCAATAAATAAATGTATGACGTAATTGTTTATTCTGACACTTCATTTCAAAAATGGACATTTATCTGAAAAAAACGCTTAGGTAGATGGTATTCGTATAGATTATCTCTTGAAATATTCTCAGCTGAATGCATCGATATAAGTACAGAAATATCAATTCTCAAATTAAATATGTGAATGAGTAATCTATTTGTCACCAATAAGCGGCCTACTTGACGCTGCTAGATGCATCACCAATACGTCAGAATTGAAGATGTCTTATCAATTCAATTCATTTATTGCCTTTTTGTCATAGAAATTTGTTCGGTTCGTCAATATACAAATAGATAAAAATGGTCCATCTATACTAATTATGCAATGAAGATAATACTCGTATAAAATATAAAATTACAAAATATACACACCATATAAATTTTTACATATATGAACATATACACATATATACATACACAAATGTACATCAAGTTTCAACTAAATGTAAAAATTCATCAATTGCATATATCGGATTACAGATGTGTAAGTTTCGAATATGAGTTTGAGATTTCTGGATATCATATATGAATTGTTGGTATTCTAGAAGTCAGGAATTGAAGAATTGTTGTCTTATTTTCGTGGGGTTAATTAGTGAAGTGTGGAAATTCATTTTTAACTTCGGTCTCGTATCTGTTTATTGCATTGGTGAGTTTTTTCATTTAGATTTTCATTTGAGTTGGCTCAGAAGAGATAATGTATAATTCAAGAATTATTACATCTGGATAATAAATTAATGGTTGTTAGTTGTATCGCTTTTGGAATCAACCGTTTTATCCCTGAAAAACTCTGTTTTGATCGCCTAGCCTTTAATGTTTTCATCATTTCTTCGCTTTGAAGAAAATAATCATTTTCATCTTGATCTGATTGGTTAATTTGCGTTCTTTCTGATTGCCACTCGAGCATTGCGATCTTGATTTTCCTGTATAATTCGCTTCGTGACTGTTTCATAAATTTTCTAGGACTGCTCGATTGTACATCTTTTTGTAAATCCTTTTTTTTTGGGGAAGAGTTTTCAATGTGATTATCCCAGTGAACTTCACCTGGTTAATATCATTAAACAACTAATTGGAATAATCCAATCATTCATCATTTGTGAATAGAGCTCCGACTTTCTCCAGGGACAGAATTTTTCTAGTGTTTTAAAATTGAATTTAAAGTTGGATGTTAATAAATCTTGCGGGAACAAAGAATTCACAAAGTCTGAAAAAATTTATTCTCCTGAACCTCTTACTGGAATGCCTGTCAATTATTACAAAATGCATCCAGTGGCGCCATCTTTATTCCCGGAAGGGGTGAATGATAGAACTGAAACAACCCGGCTTGAGGTCGACGAAAAAGAAAATTAAAAATCATTTCATTTGGAGAAATACTCAAGGCTAAAGAACAACCTTCAAGAATTCATCAAAAAACACTTCGCCACACCACAACCAAGTTGGCGTCATTAGAAGATGTTTTATTCATCTAGACATGCATTATGTAATAATTTCAATGTAATTTAAGAAAAAGCGAATTATTACGAAACTTTCACAACAGTGAAGAACACCCAATAATGGAAGAAATTGATATATAATGAATTTTTACACATGTGTGGACAGCATGTAGTTGGGCTCTTGAAGAGCTTGCGAAATCGCCGTACGGAAGAAATAACTTACCACAAAATCTTCTATATTATCCTTAAATTTCGTTTTTATATAGCCCACGCCTATGGTAAGAGAACGAAATCGGCTCCGCGCTTCGTTTCGAAGTCACCGAGGACTTTGTGAATTTATGAATGAAAGTAGTGGGAGTTGACTTACTGGATGATTTTACTGTAGTGGAATATTGAATGGTCTGTGAGGCATACCATTTAATGCTGCTACTTCATTGATAGGGATCTGTCGAGGACTTATGTAACTATGTCAATGTAAGATGGTTTGTGGAAAATTACATCACATGCATATCAACATATGGATCAACCATATAGAATGTGAAAGCCGACGCCAATGGAAAATAAAACGGCACTTTATGAAACAGAATATCTCAGTCGGTATTACAATACAGCATAACAAGGGTTTCTGCAATAATTTCGCTCTCAAACTTCAAAACGTTCGTTGTTTTACATGCTGCATTGCACAGGATTTCAACCTGAACGGATGTAGTTGCAGTTGGGAGACAAAACTACAGTTTTCGGAACAATCACTTAACACGATCAAAAGTTGCAACTACAACTAATTTTGACGTTACAGAACTTTCCCACGCAGTGTCAAATGTCCGATCACTGATGAAGTTATGGAACACATATGGGCGAAAACTGAGTTGATTCAATTCGCTTGTAGAATGGGGAGTTGATAGGATGTCCAACTTTGTAATTTATCAGGCAGTTATTCGTAATACATATTCAGATTAAAGTTTTGGTGCCATGTTTATGAACTCACTAGGCTTTCGAATGAATAAAAAGAGGAAACTGTTCTGATCATAATTACAGTTACATGAGGCATGAGACAACTCACATGAGTACCAATTATCGAAAACATATCAGCTCATGAGTCTAACACTAAATACAGTTTTACAAACTTACACATTTTGCCGAGACAATTGAGCACTTTCAGGATTTTACAACAACAACTTTCTACTTTCCGCACTTTTTAGGAATCCCTAATTGAATCTCAATTCAATTGGTCCATCTCAGTTCTCAAATCTACCCTTTCTCTTGCAACTCTAATTCTGAATTCTGAATCTTAACCCCGAATTTGAATATGCTTTTCTCATACATAAAAATAATTGAACCTACAAAACTATTATGTACGTTATCACACTAAAAAAAATATAGACGGAGTTCTTTCGAATTTTCCGTACCTATTTACTAGAATAAATATTCAATATTCCTCAAGTTATTTGCATACTTTACTGGATTCAAAGGCTACGAAGACGGAGTCTTTAAAAATTCGACGCTTTTCGATTCAAAGTCAATTTAACGAGTACAATTGCATCTCATTGAGCGTTATCTCTAATTAGCTGATAACGAAGTAGATGAACATCGGCGCCGAATGCTTCAGAAATGGCGTCTTCGAATGTAAAACAAAAATGATTTCCATGAATACCTGATGAACCGTAGGCTGGATACAATAGAATGGACGCAATGAGTGGAAAGGAAATAACAATTCTTTATTCTAGCTCTCGCTGAATTTTCATTAATTTGTAGTCATCCTCTCTTTATGATTGTTTTACATTTTATTTTAATTCAATAATAACTTGGGAAAAAATAGTCGGTGTTTATAGTTTGGCGAACATATTTCATTTTAATTTTTTAGTAGCTGATTTCTGCAGATGTAAACTTTTATCTTTGAATTTACCTGAAAATAAGAATAAAAATTCTACTACACAGAGTAAACTTTAAAAACGTAGCGGTTGCGGTGGTTCTTGTTTATATTCATAACTTGTCAATAAAACAGATTACAAGACATTGTTCTTACGAAACTTACAGAAATTGAAAATTCTGAAAATTCAGAATCATTCATATTGAAATTTTTAAGAAATTTCGTGTACCACAAGGGTATAATTCTAAAACTCCAGGACCAGTAACAGTCTTGAGTCTGATAAGTTGAAAAAATTGTAGCAAACATAAATTTTGTCAGTGAATGAATGCCAAACTCTCAGAAGTCTTCTAGAGACTTATGCGAGCGAGGGATAAACGAGGTCTTATCCTTCAGCTTGCGATTCCTAGTTAGGGTAACATTATACGCAGAGAACACTTCGAGTGACCCGCATATGACACTGGCTTAGAGAGCCCCTTATACCTTCCAGTGTGGGAATCGAAACCACATTGAAATTTGAAAATGAACAACATTTATGACTGCATCCCGGCAGCTCCTCCTTTGGTGTGAAACTCCATTAACAAATATAGAAATATTTTTCACTTCGATATCAGTTTTTAGGATTTTTTACAGGTTATCATTACTTCACGAGAATATTTATCGATCTCTTATTTTTGTTTCAGGTATGTATATCCATTTACCATTGGGGTGATGAGAAAAAAAATACCAAGGAAGTTGTTATGTTATGCAAAGCGTAAGTTTCATATATACGATATATTTTTTCAATTAAAATTGAAGTACAGCGTGAAATGAACTGAAATCATCAATTTTCACGTCAATTAAGTTCATCCATACACTGTTGCTGAGTTAATCCACGAAAGTTGTAAAAAATAATCGCACAAAAATGTTCACGATTTAATTCCATTTTAGGGCTGAGATGAATCTTTTAAGTTACTGTAAAGAACACAAATAGCGCTCGTATGTCAAAATGTTCTGAGTACGTATAACCTCAAAAATGTCCAACTCTATGATAGAGCTGTCAGTTGCCAGATTGAAACACTAGGGATGACTTTTTTTAATCCTTTCGGAAATGTAAGGATCAATTCAGTGGGCTGGTGGTTGTTTACATGTGTCAACAAGGTGTGTAAAATTCATTCATGAAATTTTTCCTAAACTTTTATATAACTACCAACCAATATAGGGAAATTCTGCATATAAGTTGTGTGGAAAATTCGTCACTTACTTAACTATGCATTATTCAAGACTTCATTGTGATAAAATTTCCATTTGTAAAATTTCCAAGGCTTTCTGGCTTTTTATAAAGAGTGCGTAGTAAATTGAATGTGTAAGTTGTCTCGTTTTTCAGCCACGAAGGTCAATGATAACTTTTTAATATGTCTCAAGAACGCTGCTGAAAATGAACGGGAACAAGTTTTGAAATATTTAATACTCCTGGGAAAAGTTTCTGTGGAATCTGAAATAATATTATGTGTTGATACTGAAGATTAAAATGGGATATCGCCGGAGATGTTTGGTATGAATGAATAAATATTAGGTGATAAAGTTAATTTAAATTGATTGATTTAAAGTAGAGACATCGTTCAAAGTATATTTATTTCATCATCCGAATCTGAAGGGTAAAAACATCAATTTATGCATAGAGAAATGTGACAATTCAGCAAGATCAGCAGTTTCAGTAAAGAATGTAAAACTAATGAAATTCCAAACCTCGAAGATCTCAATAGTTTCATTAATCTTTCGAATATCGTACATTCAACTTACTAATAATAATTTAAGTTTTATTCATGCGATTCTCCACCTATGAAAGCACGAAGGTTTTTGCTCAGGAATTAGAAGGGTGTGCAAAACATTAAAGTGGAAGTTAGCCAGATTTTGATTATATAATCGATATTACGAACAGAACCCTAACTTGTCTTACAAATTTGATTAATCTACATGTAGGCTAAACGATCCCAAAATTCTTGAGCAAGCAGGCCAAACATACAATGGGGAAGAAAAGTTACTTAAAATCGGAAAAATTGGGGTTTCATAACGTCGACCTTTTTTTTAAAACTATATTCAGTTAATTGTTGCCACGTTTGTCGAACTATTGCTACTGTATTTTTTTTATAATAATATCAATAATATATACTATATTGTCCAAGAAAATGCAATCTTATTGACAAAGCTTG
>WOGR01009502.1:0-11322 GCA_015342045.1 Leptinotarsa lineolata | reverse complement strand
TTATTTCAGGGATTTCAAATCATTTTACAAATTTTTAGACAATGGAAGTCCGAACTGCTGAAATTCACCACGAAACATTGTTATTCACCTTCAAACATCTCTGTCGACTTTAAGATTTCATTTTCTCCTGCTACAAAACTTCTCAAAATATCGTATGTTCCTGAGTCAAAAAAAAATTGTAGTTTTAGCAACGTATTCGTATGATTTTGAAAATAGTAACACTATTGTGAGATTTTCAATGAACAGTGGTAGTGTTAACATTACCATCACAAATATATCAATAACGTTATCGTCAGCATCACTCTATAGGCCTGCTTGATTTCGAATTGGGTCGATTTTCTAACAATTCGATAAATTAAAAGGACATGAGACTCCTATTCATTTCAAATCAATTCCATTTGTTGGCTCTCAATTGCTGGTTACTGTAATCATTGTGTAATTATTCTGTATATTATAGGTAATTTTGTTTCTAATTTTTCGATATTGTGATATTATTGAATTCAAAGAGGCCACGTCTGTTTTGATTTTTTTTAGGATAAAACAGGAGCACTATAGCGGAAGTGTATTTCACATAGACGCAGTTCTCCAAATGAAACAATTTTCGAATAGCGAAGTTCGAGGTATACTGAGTTGAACCTCCAAACAATGAGCAGCCACAGTCCGTTGCGTATTTCTGATATGTATCGCTATTGATGGAATCAAATGTGGCATATTATTTGAACACCTCCTGTGAAAGTATCTATGGAAGAAAAGCAAATCTCCAAACTTTCTTCGGTGTTGCAGACTATCAATGTTGCAAGTGATGTTCGTGTCTCCAATCAGGCGAATGGTTCTTTTCTGGATGGACTCCAGCAGCTTCGGGGTATGCTTAGGGGTGAAGCTCTATACAAGAGAAAAATACTCTTAAGTCTGATCTGAGCTAATAAACCATCAAAAGTTGCTGAGGTGTGTACAGTTTTCTGGTTCGGAACAGTGTTCTAAACTTTTGAGAAGTAGCCTTCGTAATTCCAGCGACATGATTGTGCCAAGACATATTGGTGTCCATTTTAACCCCCGGAATTGTCTGTCCTGACATTATTATATCCGGTTCGGATGCCTGAGTTTTTGTGACATTGTATTGAACTTGGTTACTTTCACCCCAATTCGAAATCACCCCTAGATCCTCATCAACATATGCTGCCGGTGAAGATGTGCAGCTGATGTCCTGGAATCCAAATGAAATGACGAGACAAGTAAGCTGTCGTCAGCAAAGCAATATATTGGATTCTTGTTTTTTCCAATAGGTCGTTGTTATACAATTAAAAAAAAGAGCAATTTATTCTCAACAGGAGTATCCAGTTATAGAAAACGCTATTATTACAGAGTATATGAAATGAATAAAAGTAAATGCTAAGACACAGTATATATACACAATAAACATTATTATACGTAGAATTCAACAAAGGAATGAATTATTAAATATATCACACAAAAAAAGTTACAAATCATGCAATGTAGCAGTACTGACACAAATATTATAGAATTATTGAAAGTGATTGTTGATATATGATACCAGGGCGTTTAGAGAGTCGAAATGAATATCTCAGTATTCACAGATTTTATTGAAGCTACTGCACATGAAATTCAATGGAGATCGTAGCATAACGTTTGTGCGTGATGCTTCGCAATAGAACTTCAGATTGTGCAACCTTCGCTTCTTGGTACTAAAAACTTGATATCGGTTCAAAGAACCGTACTGTCGATATTGTTGTTGAGTAATTTAAATAGGAATTTTATACCAAGAATAACTCTCCTTTTTCCCAAAGATGTCATATCAAATCGTGACAACAAAATGTTATGATCTATACCTCTCATGGGATATTGTCCATCAACTTTCAAACATAAATATTTCAGTAACTTCCTCTGCACTTTTTCAATGTTTTTTGGTAGTCGTAAACTGGATTCCATAACACACAGCCATACTTCAACTTAGATCTGGTATACGCAAAATATAGCAATTTTAAAGTGTCAATACTTTTGAAGTTTTTGCAATTTATGTAAATGAATCCAAGAATCCAAGCCTAAAAAGAGGAACTGGAGACAACATGGATCCCTGGCGAACACCAGCGTTGGTGGTAAAAGTATTCGAGAGATATCCATTGACGACCACTTGCAGGAAACGTTCTTTCGGCAACTTCTTTCATTTCTTCGATGCTTTCAGCTTTTGATGATGTTGTTTTGTAGTTGTTACTCACGTTCAAGTATTCTGAACTGCTTGTTACTTTTTTCAATACCACTTATCAGGAAATATAATGTTTCGGCATTAAATAAAAATTTTGAATCACAATCCACATTCAGTACATGAACACAATACATGAAATGAGTTTCAAAGTGTCCCGCCTAGTAATGAAAAAGGAGAATTGACTTACAACTATTCTACCCAAAATAATTTTTTTCGAATACTCCTCTCGTTTTCAGGTATGACAATAAATAAGTGATATATAATTTTAACATTGGCATCTTTCTGTCTACAGTAAACTTCAATTTGTTCTAATTTGTTCTTTCTAGACAATGAAATTTCACTCAGAGTTTCCACATTTTTATCCCGAAATAAACCGTCTTTGCCTTCACATAGTTGACTGACAGTGATTGATCTCCACAGCACTTTTCAGTGGTAGATCATTTCTCATGCAGATACTCCTGATTTACCAAAGCGACTGCTGAAAAAACAATTACTCAATTCTTTCGCCTCTGAACACCTATCTATTCCAGAAACGCTCCCATTCCTCCCTTCTTTCAAACACGTCCATAGTACGTGAAAGGAGCTCCTCATTCCCGGCTAATCGAAGCAAGCCGGATATACATTACCATAGAAAATCCATCTCTCGCTGTCCAACCCGCCTAACAGTATCACACATTCCATTATAATTCAAAGAATCCACCGGATTCACAACAGAAAGATAAAGGAAATGTAAGTGGGAGACCGCAGCGCTGAAATGAAAGTACAAAGGAGAAAAACCGAACTATAAACATGCGAGATACATTTTCATGGCGCTGTTACTCGACCGAAATTGTAATCAGGCTTGCATGGGAATTGTTTTCGGTTGTATATGCAAGGGAGGATTCGTAGACCAAAGAATTGATCTAGAAATCAGGCCAAAATTTTGTTTCGTGTAGATCTTGTTGATTAAGATTGGATAACCTTTGCAAGGCGATCGTACTTCAACATTTTCTATATTGGGTTTTATACAATTTCATTCCTGAATCATACTCTGCATAATGAATTACAAGTCGATGTCTCACCATAAATATCAGTTATTTACAAACTTTCATATATTCTGTATAATGAATTAGAAGTCCATGTCTCACCATAAATATCAGTTATTTACAAACTTTCACATATCCTAATTTCGAAGCATTATCCTCACCTACTGAACTGAAGTTCAGTTTTGATGACATTCATGGTGAAATTCTGCTTCCAACTTTTCAGACCCCCAAGATGGCGGCCCAGTTTTTCTAGGCTTGTGAAAACTGAAAGAGAGGGTTTATTCAAAATAATAGAAAAAATAACATAACGTTATCCATTAAATGACGTCACACATGATTTCACTTGAATCGTCACCCATATCGTTACTCAAATCATTACACATGTTACTGAAATCATCACACATCCCAAGCAGCACAAAATTGTTTCATGACTTCATGGTGCTGCAACAGTTTTATTTTGTTGGTATTTTACAATTACTTCCAAAACGAGTCATGAACACAATACAGTTATAGGCAACAAAAGTGTTTTATAAATTTGTTATCCAAGCGTTTATAAAATAAAATCAAAAAACCGTTATAAAATAGTCACGAAATTATCACAGAATCGGTTTTACAACTAACTTATTCAATATTTAAAAAGTAATACATATTATCCTATAAAAGTAAATTGTTCTGTAGCAGTTTTATAACACTTTTCTACCAGGTTTTTATAATCATTATAAAACTATTTCTAGCTTATTTTACAACTGCTTCCTGTAGCTTCAATGAAATCATTTCATTGAAATGCTTTCAAATAAAATTTTGTTTTCATTACCATATTGTCACTTTAATGATAATTTCCCAACTATTTTATTATATGGTATATTTACTACAATTCCAAAACAATAAAATATCTGTTATAAAATCAAATTACTTTCGCGAATATATATTTGCTGTCACCAAGGATAAAATTCAGCATTGAAGAAAAACCTGCTGACATTGATTTTAGAGGTCGTTCAATGAAGTATATATGATTTTTCAATAATTGAATAGAACTGGCCGATACTTGATGAAAATCCATGTTTAAACTCATTATCACAATAATACAGTTTATTGTATGATTTTCACTGAAAAGGGTTTTACAAAAACCGCGACACGTGTTTCGGTATACAATAGCTTCATCAAGCGTTTTGAAACGCGTGAAACACGTGTCGCGTGTAAAACCCTTTTCAGTGAAAATCATACAATAAACTGTATTATTGTAATAATGAGTTCACAATTTTTCAGTTTCTTCTGACTAGCGGCCCAATGAATGTATACCTAATAATGTCGTGTAATATTGGTCATTGGAAAAAAATTGAGAAGAGTGGTTCGTTTAGACGAAGACTGAAAATATGTTACGGAAATATGCTGTGCAGGGATAGGTTAATTGTCAAAAGCCGATGTACTGAGATAAATCAAAAGAATCAACAAACAATATTGCATTAAATCCAACGTCAATATGTGAAAGTACTTTTGCTATGGCAATTACATTTCAAAAATATTTCAGCGGCGTTCATAGGTTATGTCTAATATTCACCATGAATGTAGCATTTGACAACGGATATTTATCATAGAAAAGGTAATATGTAATGAAGGTAAGTGATTTATATTATAAGAATAGCCAAAATATTGTTTATTAGCAAAAATGTTGCCAACTAGCATATAAACAATCAAAGTAATCATGTACCAACAGCAGAGCCACAGCGTAGCAGAAAAGCAAATAAAAATTAACAGGGCCGCATTCGTGTGTAAAAATAAAAACCACCAAAACAACGGGGTGCTTATTTGGGTTTAGGAAAAATATTTCATGTAAAAATGAGTTGATAGGGCTGGATGGGAGTTTTGTATCAGTAGCTGAACTATACAAGGCGATTCACGACATTTTATCAATTTGGAAGTATCTAGGTTTCCGATCATTTTGTGGTTTGAGTGTATGCGTTCGCGTTCGCAACCATCGGCACTTGGTACTGTAAATGCCCTTGATGTTGGTATGTTGACTTGCGACGTATGATTAATATTTGTTACCGGGTTCGAATATTATTTGTAACTTATTTTTTTTATAATTTTTTTATTCTGTAAAGAACGGGATGATAGTTGGTTTGGGTTAGTTTGGGTTTGTTTGAGTTATTTCAGAAAATCCATTGATTAAAAAATACACTGTCGGAAATCTTGATAGTGGATCTAGAATTATTTCTAAAGATCGGAAACGGAGATGCTCCTTTTCTATTATTGTATGCAAGAATGAAAGACTATCTTTCTGAAAATCTGAACTTCTGAAAAAGTCCGATCTTATCAGTTGTATCTAAAACCGATAGCAATATACATGGTGCTCCACCTAAATCGACGGATTCCAATCGTTAATGATTTTTTTATTATTTTCGCATGAAGCAAATTGATGTGTTAGGATGGAGGGGGTTTGAAGGTTTGTTTTGCTGATATTTCCGATATACAGTGTGACTCAAGGAATTCCTATAAAGATTTTCAATTTTTTTTGGAACACTCAGTACCTAATTCGTTCTCTCATTTGACTTGCTTTGAACTGATGAACATTTTATGGAAATAATTTGTTCACTCATTTGATTTGCTTTGAACTGATGATCATTTTATGGAAAATCAATTTCTCTCATTGTTTGAGCTCCAACCTTATTGAGTTGAATTAATTTGCCTGGACTAATTTGCATGGAAATATTCGAAAATCTTTAAAACACAAACAATATTTTCAACAGTTCTATGAGAACAAAAGTGAAATTATTGAAATGGCTTCAACCTTTCTATTTGTTGTTCTATAGAGTTGGTGACATATCTATTATATTTTCCTAGTGTCCAACAAGGAATTATTTCTTGCACCTTCATCTAAACATTTTCAATGCTTTTTTATTTTATCGTTATCGTTTTAGGCTTCACTATAATTTATAATACTTACCCGGAACTACTAAAAACTCTTATGAAATTGCGGTAAGATAGGTCTTCACAAAACTGCTTTTGAGGAGTGTTAGAAAAATTCCATAGTAACTGTCGAAATGTTTATAAAACTTTTTGTAGTGTCTGTAAAAGGGCTTATAAAATATGAAAAAAGAGTATAATGTTTCAGAAAACGGTGCCAGTTTCCTACTCATAGCTGTTTCATAAACTCATTGAAAACATTTTTGTGACAAATACAATTTTATAATGAAAAATGAGAAATGAAAATTATCTATGTTTTTTACCAATTTCATTAGTAACTAAAGTTATTGCAGTTTTGTCCTATGAGGACATTTTCAAACTTTTACATTAAACTACAATTTCATGATTTGTTTCTTCGAAACGTTTTCGCAACTATTATAAAATATAAAATAGCTAGTTTTGATGGTGTCACATAAATAGTCCAATATCATGCCAACTTATATACCCATTAATAAAAAGATTTGCTGAAAAAAAAACTCAGAATAATATAACATTAATCTCAATTCATCCCTATGACTGAATATCGAATCAGAGGGTTTGCTGAAAAAAGCACGATCGATAACAATAATATCAGTCTAAATACAAAATGGCGGACTCCCAAAGTTGGTAAACTACCTTTGTTTTCAGTGCACCCTCATAATATAGATATTGAATGGAAAGGCTCAAGTGAAAAAAATAAAAACGAAGAAAAATATTATCAGTTAACTAATTTAGTGAAGAATATTATGACCATTATCCCAATTTTGAAGTTTCATAACTAGGCAAAGTTTAGAGATATTTTGTACTCCAAAAAATGTTTCAGATATCGACCATGCATTAATGACACATTGAATGAAATGAACAGAGCAAGCGATAACTAACATTTCGAATATACATTAGTAAAAACATTTTCAAGTACATCTTTTATTTGACAGCTCCAAAAAAGAATTTCAACGTCCAATTTAATAACATCACACAATGTTTATTATATAACATTTATAAATTGATGGATATAGCCTACGTGGTAACAGATCATCATGGAAAATGAGAAATGAAACTTTCGATGTTGTTATACCACTTGTATTTGTAACTAATGTTACTGCAGTTTTGTCCAGGACATTTTCGAACCGATACAATAGTTTGAAAATGTCCTTTTAGGACACAAAAACCTGCAGATCACCACCAACAGGCCTGGAAAATTGTTTTCGACACATTCATTCACTCTTCATTTTTCGTTAATGATATAGATGAAATGTGTCTCCAACTTCAGATCTTTTGGGTTTTTCTGTCATATTCATTGATGCGCATTGTGTAGGAAAAATATAACAATTAGGAAAGCAAGGGAGCCAATATTCTTTATCGACGAGAAACTCAATAGTTTATACCATCCTGATGCCAAGACAATATCTATATCTGAACTTTCAGATCGTTGAGGTTATATGAATGATTCTCTTGGAGATGTTTGAGCTCAGATCAGTTCTGTTGATTGTGTTCCTGTTTACCTCCTTAGCATACCATGATGATGTTCCGTCATTCTACCTTTCGAATATAATTCGGTTTGACCTATATTTACTGAAGCAAGATCTTTGCATGGCACCAAGTATATATCACTTACGCTTGCTGACAAACTTGTTAGTTGTTCAAGTATGAATACTTGTACAAAATGGGAAAAAAATCTTCAAAGTATAGTCAATGGTTCAGTAAGCTATTCTGACTGAACATATTTTGTTGCTCATTTAGAAGAAGAAGTTCATTCCGATGTTGAAACTGTACTAATGATCATATTATCAAACAGTCTAATCCACTACAAAAGTATGAAGTGGCAGATAAAATATATTAGATTTCTAATTATTATTTCATATCGTGTTTTTCTACACTTCTGCAGGTTACTCCAAGAATCTCAGCCATATATTGTAATTTCTTCTCGAACCATTCTTCTTCTCGAAATAGAATTTGAAATTGATTATCAAACGGCTTGAAGTTTTTCTCTTTCGAGTATTCACTGAACTAGATCAATTTTCCACACATCTTATAGAGGTCATTCAAATGCAAATGTATTTAATCGAAAGTTATATTCGAGAAAGGATTAAACTTGAAGAGACAAGTGACAAAATGTCTTGGACTGCTCCCATTTTACACCCATTTTCTGATTTTACTGATTCTTATTTCCTGTAGTTGTTTTTGACCTCTCGTACTTCCTTTGGCACTCAACATCATCGTCTTTATCTACTCTCGTCACTCAAACACCTCTGAATAAATAACCTTTCAAGTCAAATTATTATCCACCACAATCAAGTTCTAATAGGCTTGAGATGAAATTATAACTGCATGAATTTTTTCCATACGCATGAAATACTCCTATTTCAGAATCAAATATATATTTCAGAAGATGATAAAAACCTTTTTAATATTCCAATATTTTCAATTACATTTTCCGGTAATTCAAAGAGGATCTTCTGGAGGATATTACATTGTATGATTTCCACTATATCTCTCTATAAATAGTGAAAGTGAAATTTAGAATGAATAATTTCTTTTTTATTCCTTAGATTTTGAGCATTTGGAGTTGTCTAGTTTCAATGAAAAATATGAGCTACACTTCTTTAAAATCAGCACCAAGCTTTTTGTTGTATGATCTGATTTTTTTTATACTTCCTTGTTATAGCAGAAAAACAGTAAATTTTGGTAACAACTCGATGGTAGAACAGTTATTGCAAATGTTTGCAATATCGATATCAAACGAACTATAATTTTACATACACTCAACATGATGATAGCAAACATAAAATTCCATCCTTACACCACAATGTGCCGAAATCCAATTAAAACACGAAGAACAATTGCATTCATATATTCACTAAAACCAGCAGTACTGTTTTTCATGAACTGAACAATGAATATAGTTTTTGATGAAATTGTGGTCGAATAACATCACAGCTGTTTCATAATAACTCCATTGAAACTACAAAGGCTATTGATACACTTGGTAATCATTTTTCTATGTGCCATAATCAGATTACTGATATTGAATTTCTATTAGGCATAAATAACGCATTTGCATTTATTGGGTTTCCATCGTCCAATTCCAGGAAACACGTTGCAATATTCTGAATAATGTATTTCAGTTGTTTCGCTGTGGAACATCATAAATAGTTTATATTAGTTTATATTTAAAAAGGTAATACAGATTCTGAAACTGTGGAACTACATATTTACATTATATTGGACAAATGAAAGAGCTATATCACTAGAGTATTTCATTAAAAACTGTTCAATGTTTTGCTTAAAATTCAACAGGATTATTCCCAATCAGGTAGAAGTGATCCGTGATATTCCATTCAAAAAATAATGACTGCCAAAAACCATGCAAGAGTATAGTAATACATTACATCAACTTGCCATTATTTCAGACCTTCAGATACATTCCGAGAAATTTGAATTTCACTAACGTGTGTCATGTGAATAATTACACCGTTCTTCAATTGAACTAACCCTCTCCATTCTACGAAATTCTATCTTGAATCATATCACACCTGAAATTCCTAAATATGTGTGAAATGCGACAAAACAAATTTGGATACACACGACTGAACGTTAGAGTTCCACAGGGCTCAATCTTGGGACTCACTGTTTCTGCTCTATATTAACGATTCACTTCAATAAAAAGTAACTATTTCAAAATTTTTCGAAGAAAACACTACAGTTCCAGAAGAAGTCAATGGTTTTTTGGAAATATGAACTGAACTGTTTGATAAATTTTCATTGGATTCATTCCATAGGTTAGATTCTTCAAACTGGATATCAAAAATTCTAGTTCAAGTTGTAGAATATCGCATATCTGTTGATGATAAGAAGATATTTTTGAATGAATATGGCTAACTGATATCTTCATAATGAAGATATGGAAAATATCAGATTCACGTTAGTATCAAAATGCCTTTTATGAGTTTATTGACATTTTTCAACGCAGAGATTTCAACAAAAAAATACACGAACGTTGGATCCAAATTGTCGTTGGTTGCCAGTTTGCTCGAGTACCCAAAATTTGAAAGGGCAAATTGAATATTTCAATATTTTGAGGTGTCAACACTGGTTGCTGATAGGCTGCTCAGTTTGATACGGGAAGGTGTGAGTAAGTTCAACCCAGGCTTGATTAATAGCTATTACTGATTACTGTACTATTAATCAAATATATCATGAGTTTACTTGACTAATTCTAGTAGTTGGCGCCAGGTTGCAGAAGGCAAAACCAAAGAGAAAGATATAACTTGTAATTAGCTTGGATCGGAAGGCAAAATAAATATGGAAAACAATTAACAACTCTATTTCCTTTGGACAATATGGAAATATATAAAATATATAAAGAGTATATTTACAATTAGTGCTCTGATTCTGTTGGAAGGAGTACCTGGGGCGGCTGGTCTAACGGTTGGTCCTCGAAAGGTTGCAGGGACTTGTAACCATTGAGTCAAGATGGATTTAGAGCTCACGTGGGAATGCCTCGATCCTCAAAAGGCTGCAGAGACTTGTAACCACCTACTCTGACTCAAGATGGATTTAGAGCTCGCGTGGGAATGCCTCTTGACTTTGGTTAGATGTGGAACCTCCTTCGCCCAGTACACGGTTCCTCGAGATCATGCGAAGAAATGAAACGAATCAGATAAAGTCTTACAATCCTTAAAATCTGAATACTCTATTCTGAATTTTAGTAATCTAAATTCTGATGGAAATTATTTTCATTCAAAGTAATGAATCTTCAAAATTATTAAAATAAAGGAAATAATGGTTTTATTTCATTCAACTATCTCAGCACTATACTGAAAATTATCAAGAACAAATTGACAATTTATCTGAGAAAATATCAAAAGGATATACTAAATTAGAAACCAATAGGTAACAATCTTTGATAGCTTGTCAATATATCTTAAAAGTACTGAGAAAAATATATATTAACTTTGATCAATGAAGGGGGACAAATCCTTCTGACAAAAAAAAATGCCAGATAAGTAATGTAGAAAAAGTGCATAAACCTAGAAAGGATAATATCTGGTTGACCTTGTGATTAATTCCAATGATATGGACGTATCAAGTATTCTTAACCTCCAATCACATGCAGCGTAATTATCACAAATT
>WOGR01009501.1:0-11322 GCA_015342045.1 Leptinotarsa lineolata | reverse complement strand
GTTTTTCGACACCTGAAGAAGCGGTTGCTGCATTCAGAATGCATGTTTTCGAGATACCTCAATCAGAGTGGCAAAAGTGCATCAACAATTCGTTCAAACGCATGCAAAAGTGTATAGATCTCCATGGGAAATATTTTGAAGTACAATAAAATGATTTTCAATTATTATTATTCATTTTCGTTCTCTAATCCTGAAATATGGAAGGCAACCCTATTACCTCTCATCAGTGCAGAAAAGATCTGTTCCAAAAAGCATTGTGCCTGAGACACGACTGACTTCAATAATACTCGAGTGGTTCATTTCGAAATATTCATTTTACGTATGTATCTTTCTTCGATACAGTTTTTAGATTTATTTCGATTTCTGTTAGGAAATTTGTTCATGGGATGTTTCTTTTCCGCTTTTGGAACTTTGTTCATGAGATGGATCTGTTCGTAGTTACCAAATCTTTCTCTTGAACAACCGCGTTAAAGTCAGTTGAGTTCCAGATACACGGCATTGGCAGTAGATTTTCCAGTAGATTATCATCATGGATTTTTAGTTTCTTGTAAATTTCTTTGTACTGATGATCAATGTGAGATATTGATTGACAAGTTTATTTTCCATATGGCTAATCTCAGGTGACATGAAAAATTTAACTTTTAGGAAAAATTTTTGTCTTATATGATTTTGAAAAATTGAGATTAGAATTGTAGTTGGAAGTGTCACTGAAGGATTAGCATGCTTCATTTAGGTTTTCTGCATTGCAAAGATTTGACCAACCCACAGTAGCTAATTTGAAACGAAATTCCAGAATTGATTCCGGATTATAGTATCGTGTCTGGATTCTTATATATAACTTGATGGTGATCTGTATACACATACCATGTTAAATTTGGTGTCGCCTGGTATTTTGCACGTTGCACTGTAGCATTCAAAAGTGAAATCCACCCCTGAAGTCATGAGCATTGGTATGGACACCCCTCCATTGATCACATCTTAGGCCCTGCCACTGTTAAAGTCATTCCCCCCTACACCTTCAGAAATTATGAATAGCGGTGAACAAGTAGCCTGCAATCAGTCGTTGCTGAGACTTCAAAACTTCCGTCCTCACAGTTAACGCATATACCACTGATGATGTCTGTTGCAGTAGCGAATGAAACGTTCTGTACCACAACCATTACATTGGATGAAATTCCTCATCAAAACTCTGAAATGTTTGAGAAAGAACTGGAAACAGCATCTTCTCGATACTACATTGAGAACCTCAAGTAAAATGAATATTCATAATGTATCGTGTACGTTGTTCCAGTTACCTTCGGAAATACCTCTTGAGTGAATCTGAGCATTTATATTATGTTTCTGTTCTGAAATCCAACATCTGTTGGTAATTAACTGGATAGAAGCCTTCTGAAGACAATAAAAAAGTATGAAGGTAAATTACTCACGAGACTAACTTTCTGATTTTGATATTTTTATGTTGGGCTATACTTATTAGCTTGAGGATATTAGGTTAGGCTGTACGTATCGACCTCGTTGAGAAAATATTTGAAAAACTTTGGAAAAATTTGGAAATGTATTGTACCAAATAATACCCTATTATGATAGGACTTTAATTTTGGAGATCATCAACCCACTTGCGGATTCTGTAAATACTAATGAATTTTACAAATTTTCAGTAACGTTGATATACGAGTTAGTGAAGCATACAAAAAGGCTTCGTCTGATCCAACTTCATTCAATCTCTGACAGTTGTTCACATAGAATTCTTGATATTGGAAGAATCAGAATATGACATTCAGTTTCATTCGATATTCTGCTAATATTTTGTCTGGACTTTGTTTCATTAGTCATTTTAGAAATGACTTTCCTCTCATTTTGTGTTATGTGATTTAATTCAATGATTCCTTTTTGATAAAATTTCTTATAAGTTGGTACTGAAAAATCTACTTTTTTTTCAACCTGGTCATAAATAGATTTGAACTTGATGGTATCCCTTCTCAGTGCAAATGATTCCTCAAGATTCATTGTTGTTACACTTTTTCACCCAATAAATGCCTACTGATACCTTAAAGTTTGAAAAATTTGAGAAGAAAGTGAACTTCAAAATAATGCATGAATACTCCATCAGAAAAAGCTTTCTACTTCTTCTTCCTCATACTAAAAAACTGTGTGTGACTTCTGAAGGCAGAAAGAGAAGAATCAAGTTCAAAATGCAAAAATTCATCTCTTTTTGGAAATATACCACTTTCAATTTACTGAATTGAAATAATTGAGTATGTAATTTAGGTTTTTTAAAACGTAAAACTACTTTCAATTTTTCTTTTTCAGTGAAAATTGAAATGTAGCAAATTGATTTCTGATTATACCTCCTTTCCGGTGTACATCCACATATTCGACTGTTTGAGAAATTTTAACTGAGTTCGGTGAAATTTCATTATCTACTACTATGAAATATTCAATGGGTTGAAAATTAGATAATAAAATTTGATTCTGGTATCTGTGATATGAGTTGTTCAAAATACTTTCGGTTTCGTATTGAAATTTTCAGGTTACTTCGGTTCATATATTCCCCGGCGAATAAAATGGATCTGTGTTGGAGTCCACAATGAATTTCTGATATTCAATGACTTCAGTTAGTCTATAGGAACATGTTGATATCACCCGAAGTGAAACGGAAACAGTTGACAACGATGGCAGCAGTATTACAGAGTTCACAATGAACAGCATGATTTGTCAATACAGTATTGAATTCATACATCTATTTTTATTTATATGGCAACTCATTTTTCTCTCAGTTCTGATCTACAGAATAACCATCTATATGCAAATATGAAAGAGAGTGCCTGACTGCCAATTTCTATTGATTGAGAAGTTGTTGATTCACTGGTCACTCCCGACTTGAATTGCATTGTAAAGTTCAAAACTCCGTCTTCTCTGTGTAAATGATTTTTCTCACATGACATTTAGCTGAATGAATCCTCGTGGCTTTTGAAATTTATCGTCAGATTTTTCGTACGTGATAACTCCAATTTCCTTCGAAATACGAAATGGATTTGTGAACGTTCCGAATAAATCAGTTTTCGCATTACAAACAACTTATGTCCTGCTGAACGCAGAAGCAATTTTGCAGATTAAATTTTATTTGGATAGCGAAAGTGGTGCGGTTCATTTCTTCCCTGCTCTGTCCTCCCCTCATTTTTGCGGAGAGGTTGTCAGATTGAGGTCGCTCGTTATTTATAGAAGCTTCTCGAAAAAATCGCGGATGCTTAATGTGGTGCCAGGGATTGGGAAACATTCTTCAATTATGAATGCAATCGATTAGTCTCTGGTAGGAGCTGTAATATATTTCAGTAGAGCGGATGAACATTCATATCAAATATTCATTGATGCATGATTTGGATGTAATTGTACTGATGCATCAAAATTATCTATAATTATACAGAAAAGGGTGGCTATATTAAAATCGTATGAATTTAATAATATACTATGAGATTTTTTCGTAAAATATAAAATGTGTTACATCTTCGTGAATTTTTCCCGATGAACATGGGATTTGCAGAAGGCATTCGCAAAACATCTATAAACAGATCCAGATAGTAATGAGGTAATCATAGAAACAATGTATAAACTGCATCATTTTAATGACGTTGAACTTGAGATGTTATACATGATTTTTTTTATCCTTCTGGGTAAATACATTACACCATAAATATATCTTATATAAGACCATCTTATGTGAGTTGGTGAAAATATGTATCTATTCAAATTTGAAATATTTTTTTCTACTTATAAATGAAAAAAGTCACTTGATATTTATATTAAAGACTAGAAACACTTCCGGCTTCAAACGGATGAAATTTGGAGTTATGAAAAAACTTTTGTCTGCTACATAATTTAAGTATTTAAAACAATTAGATCCCGATTTCGTCGGTGTATCTGAAAGAAAAAGTGATTTAGTTGATTTTATATTCATACATTGGACTGATAGAACATTATTTTATCACTATTTTCTGTAGTGACCATTCTCAGTTGCGAATTTGCAGCTGGTCAGGTAAGATGGGATTATTTTGCCAAAAAGATGTTCACTGCCTCACTGAATTTCAGTAGCTCAGAGTTTATTTCATGGCAGCAAAATATTTTTGTTCGAATATCATGCATTCCACACAGAGAAGTACTGAGCCACCTAATTTTAATGATTCATGTCCTCATGAACCGAGAAAAATGGTCGTTAAAATTTTTTTGGTAAAGGAATTCATTTCAATTTATCTCTCCATAACTCTCCAGCCATAGCTAATCAGCTAAAACCAGTATTGTTGGAACTACAAAATCGATTTCAATAATCTCTCCACAACTGGAATTGAAAGACATCTGGAAGTAAATATTCAGTTTGAAATCCACGTAGGAATTGAGATCGATCAGAACAACTGAGAAAAATTCAAAACTTGGCTCTATTGTGAACGGCCTAGCATTTTTTGTGAAACCAGTTTACTAGATCGTAGATAGCTGAATACGAACAAATATTGAATTAACAACATAGAAAAAATAGTGGAAATAACATACCCACACAATACCCGATATAAAACTCTGAAACAGAAGGTGCGCAAAAAATTGGTTCAAATTGATGTTCAGAAAACGTCCATTTCCTTGGGTCAAAAATCTGATCAAGTCTGTGTATTTTATCCTCAATATCAATATCACAGATATATTTTATTCACATATCTACAATATATGATACAATAAATTATATTTCTTCATCCTGTTGCGGGCGGAACGACTCGATTTCTATATGTCCAAGTGCCTTTCTCGTTCTGTTAGATAGGTTCGACGGGGAACACCACCGCTTATGTTTTATGGTTGCTCCATTTGGCTCCCAGACTCATTTTTTTTTAGGTTAATACGTCTATGTCACGACTCCTGCCTGTAGGATCACACGTGAGTGATGGTCTTTTGATTGACTTAGATTTCATTCACTACTTTGCTCGTTTTTGAGTGTTGTCACAGGTAGATTTTTTTGAAAACATGAAAGAAACACCGAAGTTTAGATTTTGTGCTTGATTTCATTTGTTGTTAATTAACCGATCGCGGTTGATCGTTATTGATGTTGTGTTTTCTAATCGTTGCTTCGTCAAATATGTTCAGGGCTTCATATAATAGCCCCCCGTGTTTGCGGGGCTGATTATGGTGTGCCCTGATATTGGTGATATCTACCGTGAGAGGGTTCCTTGGCAAGAAGAATTCATGGAATTTGTAAGTGTTCGGATGTGGCCCGTCACTGTCAATTCCGGCTCGCTCCAGATCATTTACTCGAGTGTATCGATCGCTATCCGTAATGATGCAAACAGACATATAGCATTACTGGTATTATCTGCTGTTTGTATATTGATAGTTTGTTTTCGGTGCTGAGCTTTGAGTTTGTGGCAATAAGCGGGTAAGTCTGTCTTATTACCGCTTCAGCCATTTGTATGGTTAGGTTAATATGCTCATGGAATATCAGACGTCCAAAATTACTTTCAGATATCTCACCGAGTCCTGCCCTTCGACACTTTTGTCTAGAACTCGTAACTTTCTAAAGACCCCGTATCATTGTACTTTCAGAAAGTTGACGAGTTTCGTCTTAGACGGGTTTATATAGACTCTTTCCCTCTCTAGATATGGGATGATTACTTTATCCAGGTGGTATTGGATTTTCCTCGCAGCTGTTTCTCTTGAAAAAGTGTGTGCATAACCTGCAGTATCATCTGGTTATATTGCAGTCTTTGTACTTATATCGAAAAATTGCTCATATACAAAGAGTACAGGTGTGGTGATGAGCAGGATCCCTGCGGGACACCTGCCTCGATCGAGTATTCTTCGGACTGAGCTTGATTCACTCTCACCTTAAAAGCCCCCTCCGACAGATATGAATCAATGATTTTCACTATGAGTGACGGCACGTTAACTTTCAGCATTTTGGTCAAATTTGTCAAAAGTTTCATGTCACACTGGACCATGATTGAGTTGTTCTCCTTGTGGAAAAACTTCCCCATCCCGTGGACAATACGGGCCACCTTGGCGACAAAGCTCAAGAGTGAGATGGGCCTATAGCCATTCAGGTCCGATCGGCTTTTCCCTGATTTCAGTACCGCCTCAGGTCTCTTTAGACAAGCTGGATAGTGCTGCCACTTCTGGATTCAGTTAGTAATACATACGAGTTGTACCAGAGCTTTCCACGGAAGGTTTGGGAGCAGAAATGTGTCAATTTTGTACAAAAACTAGGTCAAAGAAAATATTGGATGTCAAAATAACAGTTATTTTCTATAATATACATAACTATCTCAATCCTAGGGGTGTTGGAAGTCTTTAATTTTATATCACAGATTACTGTTATCTACATATTCACAAAATTATACTTTCGATGGAGATTCGAATAGAGCGGCTGGTTGTCGTGCGCCCAAGTATTCCGTCGCCCTGTCAGAGATAGCCCGGCAGAAAGAGCTCCCGCTGGTATCAACAGTAGCTCTTTTCCAACCACAAGTTCATCAGAATATCCGATGATCGGCGACATACCTCCTGCCTTGTGGCTTATGTATGTATGATGAATCTAGAGCTTTCTATGATAATGCAGAGTCTAATTCAGAGCTTGAATGGTTTATAGTGGTGTCGCTTTTCAGAAATCCCCAGAAAAATGTATATGGTGTGTGCTTTATGTACTATTAGTGTTATGAGCAGTATGTATCATTTGTGTGTGTATTGTATACTGTAGTATTTGAGTTGTGTTATGTTGTGGTGTCTGATTAGCCGTCCATGTTTGCAGGGCTGGTTATGATGCGTCCTGACACTCGTGATTCCTTCCGTTAGCAGACTTTTTGGTAGATAAAATTTGTAGAATTCATAGGAGAGTCTGCGGATATGATTGGTTTTGCTCTCCATTCTATCAAGTTCCAGTAATTCTCTGATTTTGAGTGTATCTGTCACAGTTGGTGACGATACGCAGTATCTTGTTCCGCATCTCTGAAGTTGAGACTTCTTAAGGCTGCAAAACTCTGAGGAGGCGTATGTCATTGTTTGTCTTACTAGCAATTAAAAAATCATCAATTTATTTTCCATGGTTGCGATATAGTTTGTAGCAATCAGAGGGTGTATTTATTCAACCGCTGCATAGCTAGGTTTGATTGTTTATTTAAATTAATTTGCCTGTCTATTATTACTCTCAGGTATCTCGCGAAATCCCGTCCTCCACCCTTTCGTCCTTCACTCGTAGTCTTCCGAAAATTTTCACATTAGGAAATGTCTTTCAAAAGTTAACAAATTCCATCTTAGACGTATTTAGGGTTATCCTGTTCCTCACCAGATACGAAATAATTTTCCTATCCAGGTGAGTCTAGATCTGCTTGTTTGTGACCTCGCTCGAGAACGAGTGGACATATATAGCAGTATCATTCGCACACATAACCACTTCCGTTTTTTAAATATAGTAAAATCACTCGTATATAGCGAGTATAGGTGAGGGGACAAGCACGACTCCTGCGGGATACCTGCGAGTGTTCACCGATTCCAGTCTCGTTCACCCTCAACTGAGAAGCCCTGCCAGTCAGATATGTGTCTATGATGTATACCGTGTGTGGCAGTATGCCTACCCCCGTAGCTTGGTGATCAATTCATCTATCCAAACCTTATCGAATACTTTTCTTATGTCCAATAGGACCATAACAGTATTATTTCCCCTGTGGAGGAACTCCTATATCTCGTGGACAATGCGGACCACCTGAGAGGTGGTGTTCCTTCCTTTTTTGAATCCGAATTGTTTTTCCGGGACAATTTTCATCCTTTCCTCAAGGTGAATGAATCTCTTAAAATTATAATAACTGATGGGTCTATAGCCGTTCAGATACGTACTTCTTTTTCCCGCTTTTTATATGGGCACCATCTCCGCTTTTATCAAACAAGCTGGATAATGTTGCCATTTCATGATCATTTATTGAGTATATAAACTGGATCAAGGCCTCACGGGGCAGATTCTTGAGTAGAACTACACCGACCTTGTCCGGGCCAGGCGCTTCGTTTTTCGGGAACGCTCCGTTAATGCTTCCCGAACATTTCCGCTTTATCTGGTCGGTCACGTCATGCCCTGTATATTATTTCTCTCCACGATCGTCTTCGGGTGATGACTGCGAAGACGATTGTGAATACTAACAATCGAAACGTCGTGAAGTGACGTGACTTAAAATCGCTGAATTTTCAATTTTATTTATTTCTTTTTTGTTTTAATTGTTCAATTTTTTACATCTATTTCATTCCACTGTACAATCATTTTAGGGATTTTTCGCATAATATATTTGTAAATTTCAGCTATTCTTTTAATTTTCAATTGTATTGGTTATTTCAGGGATTTCAAATCATTTTATACAATATTAGACACTGGGAGTCCGAACTGATAAAATTCACCACGAAACATTGTCAATCACCTTCAAACAAACTATACTATCGTACAATGATACTGATATATACGATGTATCACCGTCTATCTCCTGAAGACTTGTGCTGAAAAATAACATATAATGAAAATTATCATAATTATAATACCACAATCAACCGAAGTATCCATGTAGGTACCAAAAATAAGTGATGTACTGAGAAATCTATTTACTTTTGCAGGAATGTTGGCTTTCACTAATTTTTATCATGGTATCGAAGACTGTAATTCGATAGTTCAATTCAAGGAAAAATTGCAAAAGCACATAATGGGCGAGTGACTTTGATTTTATTTTGATTTTATTTTATTGTTATTTCTTGAATTCAATAACTTCATTGCTATTCCAAGGTTTTTAAAGTGTTGTGTTCGTTGCTTTGTATATGTATCAGTACTTTTGTCTTACCTTTGTTGCCCACCTATGTGTAGATATTTCATATGAGTGGTTGAAGTTTATCATTTGTGAATGTAATCAGTCATATATATGTATATATTTGTAATATATTGTTTGAATATTTTGACATTAGCCTATTGATAGTTTAGATCAAATAAATTGTATATTAGCTTATGCTGAATAAAGGAATTTCAAAGTTCGAAGTGCTCAAAATGGAAACGTTGATTTCAATTATTTCAACTCCCAAATCCCATAGTTTTATTCTGCTTGAATAGCACGTCTATGTTTTTGTTCATTTCATAAACAGAATCGGTATGAATTCAAGGCGAATACTATTCCCAAACATCAGAACTGCAACACTCAGGGCGCGTTTCCTCAAACAAGTTGGTATCTTCAGGAGATGAAGAAGTAGATGTAGTAGACAATTTACTTTGTCTCCAGGCGACACTAAATTGGTTGGTGAAACGCGCGTCGAGTAGAGTGTTGCAGTTCTGGTGTTCGGGAATAGTAATTGTTCAAGATTTCATCTACGCCAGAGGTTTCAGTTCAGAACTGGTATAGATGTTGCTCATTGAAAAATTCTGTATAACGAAAAATTGTGATATAATCATTGAATTTTATTGGAATTTTTTCTCTGTTTTTCATGTATTTCGGTTGTTGAATACATTTTCTGTCTACTCAATTCTCCACACTTTTACTGGTGCTTCAATCGGAAATTGAAATTATTCGTTTGAAAATGTTTGCTCTTTCATGCCATTAGCACAAGCGATACTGCGCTCCACTTTAGCTCGTATCAAAGAACCGACAAGATACAGATAACAAATTTCCTCAATATTCTATCTCAAATTAACGTATGATCTATTGTTAATGCTCATTCCAGTGTTATTCAAATTTCTGACAATGCAGTATTAATCTCCGCAGTACAAACAATGATCAATTGAATGTGCAAACTATGGTGAGGTGAATGATGAATCATCGAATGAAATTGAGCTACATTTTACGTACGAAGTGCACGGTTCATCCTGGTATCAGACTGTAGTGAGCAAAGAAAAATATGGAAGTTTCGAATTGAAATTACGTTTTCTTGAGAGTGTTTTGAAGTTTGGAAAACATTCAAAATTCTCAGAAAAACTGAGCAAGAATCTGATTTAATATCCATGATAATAATTGAACGATTTTCACACTAAAGTTTTTATTGAAGACGCGTTTCGCTACACGGTTGCTCCGTCAGTTGGACTGGTACATCAAACCATTCTACAAACCACATGAGCAGAAAAGTCTCTGGTCTAACACATAGATGGCGCTAGTATTATTGCAGTCGCCACTTCTTCAGTTAGTACTAACCTTCAGAAGAAAGCTGTCGAAATTTCATGATATTCTACTCATGAGTTTGTGAGTTATTGTACTGACAGTAACACTACTTTTTATATTTTCACAACAGTGGATCCGAAAAAATTTCGTGTTTTGTATCGTTTTGAATGATCGAAAAGTGAAGTTACTGAGTTAGCTGACATTGTAAAGATATCAAAATTATATGTTGGTTTTATATTGCATGAGCATTTGATTATGTTCAATGTGGGTGGCGCGCGAGCTCACAGTTTACGTCGAATATCAAAAACAAGAACGTCTTAATGTTTCTGAGCAGTATGTTGGCCATGTTTGAACATAATAAAACCGGGATTTTTGCATCGATATGTGACGATGAATGAAACATAGATGTATCAGTTCACTTCGGTACAAAAACGATGGTCATCTGAGTGGAGAGCAACTGATGGACCTCGTCTTAAGCGCTCGTAAGCACAACAATCGGCTGGAAAAGTTATGGCCTCGGTATTTTGGAATGTGTGTGGTGTAATATTCATCGACTTTTTTGGGAAGGAAAATACTACGTCGTCTTTAGGATCGACAGATAATTCATTCATCGAATATCAGAAATGAACGAAGCTATCCAAGACTTTCACTTCCTTGAAATACAGAAAAATGCATTTGTGCTCAAATACCGGACAACGCTGTTTCGACGCTGTCTCATCAGTGGTATCTACTAGGCTGAACCACAGATGCATTGCTGGTATCAACTGCCCTTAAAAGACAAGCAGTGACATCTCCTCTCACGTAGACGCCATCTATGGCGAATATCAAAAATGAACGAAGCTCCCCAAAGCGATCAGTTACAAAATTATGCTTCTACAGCGACCGCTGAAGAGATTTTTTCTCTGTCCTTCACTGCAGCTTTCACTACAAGGCAACTAGTTGTAAAATAAAACTCAGACACAACGCATTCAGCACCATACAGCACCAGACGCCATCTATGGGATATGATCCCATGGGAGATGTCATCGCCTTCGCTCACTTGGGCTTGTCCTTCTGAGACAGTTGAGTCCAGCAACTCTTTCGTGGTTCAGCTTAGCATCACTGGTGAGACCTGTGGCGAGTCGAAACAGCGCTATCTGGTGTTGAATCATAAATTCGTTGTGTTTGGGCTCTAGTTTGCAATTAG